>PVHT021183699.1:5181363-5224404 GCA_004024745.2 Catagonus wagneri | reverse complement strand
ACAACCTCATGGTTCCTAGTCGGATTCGTTAACCACTGCGCCACGACGGGAACTCCCTGAAAAGAATTATTTTCAATAGGAAGGTGCCTCCTACGTAATGGCTTGGCATAAGAGTTTTATGTCCAACTGATTTAAGTTAATTTTAGATCAAAAACTCTTTTTAACCTTTTGTATTATAGTGACTCTTGAGAGATACAGATTTAAAATAAAATCACATCTGATTAAATTATTAAACTGATTTAAGTTAGTATTATTCTAATCATTCTGTTAAAGTAAATATGACTTCCTCATTTTAATATTGAATTTAAAATGTAATTGTAGGGAGTTCCCATTGTGGTACAGAAGAAACGAATCTGACTAGTAACCATGAGGATGCAGGTCAATCCCTGGCCTCATTCAGTGTGTTAAGGATCCAGCATTGCCATGAGCTGTGGTGTGTAGGTTACAGACGCGGCTCGGATCTGGCATTGCGGTGGCATTGCGTGGCTGTGGCGTAGGCCAGTGGCTATAGCTCTGATTCGACCCCTAGTCTGGGAACCTCCACATGCTGCAGGTACGGCCTTAAAGGGCAAAAAATAAAACAGAAAAGTAACCTATGGAAATTATAAAAATGTTTTGTTTTAGCTTTTCCCTTTGCTTTTGGGTGTTTTAAGTTTGAATTCTTCTGTTGAAAATGTCAATACTAGTTTAAATTTTATTTATCCTGATTTCTCATGTTCTAAGTCTTGCCCTTAGAAAAACTTGTCAACTTCTTATTCACGTAATTGTTTTCATCATTTTCCTAATGTATGTGTTTATGGAGGAAGTTAAAGTTGGTTGCTAGGCTTCTTACCTCCTTCCCTACCTTTTTTTTCCCTTCCTTCCTTCCTTTTTAATTTTTGTACTGAAGTATTTTAGACTTTCAGAAGAGTTAACAAAAATAGTACTTTTCACCCAACTTCTCCTAATGGTTACAGTATATAACCCGATAATATAGTTTCCAAAACTAAGAAACTGACATTGATATAGTACTGTTATTTGAATTACTGACTTTATGCGGAAACGCACATTGCATTTATTGTCATGTCTCTTTAGTCCCTCCAGTGTGTGATAGTCCTTTCTTTGTCTTTCATGACCTTGAGACTTGGGGAGAGTACTGCTCAGTTACATTGTAGAGTATCTCTCAGTTTGGGCTTTATGATGCTTTCTTACTATCAGATTGAAGTTATGCCTTCTTGGGAAGGACCCTGCAGAGGTAATGTCCTCAGATGTATCATATCTGTAGTGTTATCTTAGTACCAGTAAGGTGGCTGCTTTATTTAATGTTTAAATTCAGGTAGAATTCACTTAACATAAAATTAAACATTTTAAGGTGAAAAATTCAATGGCATTTGGTTGTTGTGTAACGCAGTGCCTCTATCTAGTTCCAAGACGTTTTCATCACCTTTAAAGGAAACCTATCCCCATTAATCAGTTGCTCCTGATTCCCCCTTCCCTCAGCCTCCCTCTCCTAATCTGTCTCTACGGTTTACTAATCTGGGATAGTTCACAGTAATGGAATCATACAGTAAGTATTATTTTGTTTCTGGCTTCTCTCAGTTTTATATTTTCAAGGTCCATCCATATTTTAGTATTTATCTAGTACTTCATTTCTTTTTATGGCTGAATAACATTTTATTTTATGTGTATACCTCAATTGGCTTATCCATTCATCCGTTGATGGACATTTGGGCTGTTTCTAGTTTTTTGCTGTTGTGAGTAGTGCTGCTATGAATAAACATGCATGCCCATGTTTTGTTGAACTATTGGATCATGTAGTAGTTCTAACAAACTTTCTGGTTCAGGTATTCTTTAATTCTTTCGGTTTTCATTTGATTGACTTAAATTTTCTTATAGAATAATAGGGTACCAGGAAATTTTGAGCAAAAATATTCTTTGTAGATTTTACATGTCAGAGTGAGTTATGTTTTGAAACCTGGAGGTATTTGTCATTCTGATTAAGCTATTTTTTTCTGGATTTGATTGTTGACATACTTTACCTGTTTTTCCCATTTATAATGATAACAAGATACAGTGTTAGACAGAATCCATGAGTTTGTTGTATTTTATATATTATCAGTTGATGTTATATTGCTTTGTACTTATTTTGGACAGTTTATCTTCCAACATATAGGAAATTTACTAGTTTAAGGAAGCATCTATAATAAATACCCCCAAAGAACAGTGTAAGGAAACTTTTTATACTTTCAAAAATTTTCTTCATTTCAGATTTGAGATTTTTTATGTAATCTTAAACTTTCCTCTGTAATGATTTATTTTCACAAGATAGATTAATATAATGCTGTCTTGATTTTAAAACTTGCTTTATCCTTTTCCATATAGCGGTTTATTGTTTTCTTTTCTTTAAGGAAGGCCGTTTGGCTTTTGTAGAGTGTTCTTCCCAACCCTTCCCTGCCCTCTTTGTGAATTTTTCCTTATGGGTAGGAGAGAAGTAAAAGTCATTGTACCCATTTTAAATTACTGCTTTATTATATTACTGTTAAAGTTTATTAAGCTGATAAGTTAAAAATGTCTTTATTTCATCATATGCATATCTATATGTGTATATCCATCATAATTATCATACTCCAAACATTTCTACTACTTCTACCCCATTCTACTACTTCTACCCCATTCTCTCTCTGGACTCTGTAAAAGCCTCTTAGCGGATTTCTTTTTATACTAGCCTCGCCAACAAATTTGTTCTCCTCAGAGCAGTAAGTGATTCTTTAGTAGTGAATGTCAGAGCAGACTACTCAAAAATTCCACTTTTTATTCATTAATTTCTTTTTGTTTTTAATTGAAGTATAGTTGATTTACAATGTTGTGTTTTAGGTGTACAGCAAAGTGATTAAATTACACATGTATTTAAGAGATAGGCTGTATTTAAGAAATAGGTCTCAGAGTTCCCGTCGTGGTGCACATAGCGGAAACGAATCCGACTAGGAACCATGAGGGTGCAGGTTCAATCCCTGGCATCACTCAGGATCTGGCATTGCCGTGAGCTGTGGTGTAGGTTGCAGACGTGACTTAGATCTGGCGTTGCTGTGGCTCTGGCGCAGGTTGATAGCTGCAGCTCCGATTGGACCCCTAGCATGGGAACCTCCTTATGCTGCAGGTGCAGCCCTAAAAAGACAAAAAAAAAAAAAAAAAAAAAAAAAAGAACTAGGTCTCAATAATTGATTAGGTATGGAGTAGCAAGAATGATGCGTAAGAGTCTAAATGGCAAGCTAGGTGGGTGGGATGCTATTTAGAGATAAGGCACAGGTTTGGAGGCAGAGGGTTATAACTGTTTGAGTCCAGCCAGTGCTTGGAGTGTTAAATTAGTTTCCTAGTGCTGCAGTAGCAAAGGATCAAAATCTGGGTGGCTTAAAACAGCAGATATTTATTATCTCAGTTCTAGAGGCTAGTAGAAGTCCAAAATCAAGGTTTTGCTAGGGCCATGTTCTCTTTGACTGCTCTAGGGGAGAATTGGTGCTTGTCACTTCTAGCTTCTGGTGTTTACCAGTGGTTCTTGATGTTCTCTGGTTTGGGGATGGCCATCATTCCCTGGGCGTCTCCATGAGGTCTTTCCCTCTGTGAGAGTCTATCCGTGTCCAGATTTCCCCTTTAATAAAGATGCAGTCATTTGGTTCAGGGCCTGATGACCTCATTTTAACTTCATGACTTCTGTAGACCTTGTTTCCAAATAAGGTCACCTTCTGTGCTACTAGGGTTTAGAACTTCAACATATCTTTTGCTCATGAATGTAGAATTTTACCAAAAATTTATACGATTTGATAAATTGAAGTAGTAAAGGGCAGGAGATGAAGGAGAAAGCAAAGCTAAATCTTGAGTTTTCATGCTTAACTGAGAATGCTGGTGCCGCTGGAAGGAATGGGGGGAAGGAAAGGACAGTTTCCAGACAAAAAAGGGGAGAGGGAAGTGAATTTTGTTGTGAGCTGGCTGAATTGGACTTTAGGTGATCGTAACATAGCTTCATGATCTAGTCACAGTTGAGGGAAGAGTTCTGAATCTTTTTCTATCTTTTTTTTTGGCCGGGGATGGGGGAGTCTTTTAGGGCTGCAGCTGCGGCATATGCAAGTTCCCAGGTGAGGGGTCAAATCGGAGTTATAGCTGCCACCTACACCACAGCCACAGCAACGCCTGATCTGAGCCGTGTCTGCGACCTACACCACAGCTCATGACAACGCATGATCCATAACCCACCGAGTAGGCCATGGAATGAACCTGCATCCTCATGGATGCTGGTTGGATTCCTGACCACTGAGCCACATTGGGAACTCTGAGATCTGCATCTTGATAGTCGCTTTGCTATGGAAATGTCTGGGTTCTCAGAGGAGGGAGGCTAGAGTGGAGAGCTGGGTCTCAAAAGGAGGCTAACAAGAGAAGGTTATTTGTTGAAGTGGATGCCTTCATCCATTATAGGAAAAGAAAAAAAAAAAGTCTCACGAGATGATCTATCCCTTTACTCTAAATGGCAGTTCTAGTAACGTCTAGATAGTGCATTTAGTAGCCGAAGTGGTCGCTGTGTGAACAGAAGTAGAGTTACCAGTCCCTGACAGCTGCGAGTCAGCCTCTGGGCATCTTGCTAAATTTTCAAATATAATTATACAGTAGACTTCCTTTAACAAATTCTGTGTTCCCAGCTATAATTATAACTGCTTTTCCTGCCTATAGCCTGTTCTTTGTCTTACTACTCTCCTCCTCATCTCCCCCTGCTGGTTAGAATTATCTTCTGGTCATTTGGGATCTGAGAAAATAAGAAGCTTTTACAGCAGTTTCCTTTCTTAAGCCTAGACTTAACAGGGCACACCACGTTCCTTCTTTTCACTTTACTTATTTTAAGTAATAAGTAATATTTTAAAGCACAAGCTAGCGATATTCTATATTAAAGTACTTTTTATTTTCAGACAATGAGATACAAATGACGTGCATTGTAAACTCTCTATGCAACTACCAGAAAATGACCATCGCATATTATTGTTCCATGTGTTAGTTAAGGCTCTTAAATAAAATGTTGTTCATGGCCATGCTTTAGACCAAGAGTTGTTGTTTATTAGATTAAGGTTTGTAACCAAAAGTGGAGTCATCATAAATCCTACAGCCATGATCCTGCAATAGTTTGCAAGGCTCATCATGACAGTAATTTGTAAAATTAGAAATATGAGTGAGATTTCCTGTTTTCTCATCTATTTTTATCACCCAAATATCCATTGTGAAAATAAATCACTTTAAAACATGATTTGTTATTCTTTACAAATATATTGTAGTTTTGGGGTGATAAACTTTAAGGATGTAGTTCCATGTCATTTAGATTCTATTCTAAGTCATTTTAATGTCTTTCTTAAGAAATAACTAAAATGTATAGACTTCTGAATGTGTAGAAGAAGAGATGTGCTTGAACTTTTAGCCTGCAGTGGAGGTAGTCCAGAAGGAATTATGGACTGGTGTCAATTATATATTGTGTATATATTGTTCATCACTATCTTATTCACTAAAAAAACAAGAGTGTTTGTTATGGGTCAGGCACTGTGCTAGTTGCTACTTTATTGAGGTTGTAGTTGGAAAAATAGACTAAAAAGGTATGCTTATTACTGTTGAGGTATACTTGGGAATAAACAGTAGTATATTCAGTTGCTTATTAAAATAACTGTGTATTCTGGTAGCTTTAAATACTAAAAAGTAGAACTTCTCTTATCCAATAATTGGTTGACACTTTTTGACCTCACTATAAGACTGCAGTGTTTAATGAACAAACAAGGAGAGTAAAATGTTGATAAATAAGTCTTTTCTTGAAACTTTTTAGAAATAAGCTTGAAGGTTTTTAGCATGAGATTGACAGGTGTTCCTTTTGTGCAACACTAAGTGAACAAGGTTATGTCTCATGTTTGAAGTCCTCATCCTGTCATAGGAATAACAGAGCCTTAAAAAACAGAGCTTTGGAATTCACTGTTCTGCGAGCTCTCTCCTTACCAGTATGATTTTATGCTCCTGTGGTGAGGTTTTAGGTTGAGGAATGAGATTAGATTTGCAGGGGCAGAATATTTGCTGTCCTCGTTGTTTTGGTTTCTAAGGAATGCTTACCCCTTAGCCTCAAATGTGCTGTGGTATTAGCTACTTTAAAATAGATTACTCAAGACTCTTTATTTGGAAAACCTTAAATATGCATCGTGATGCATTACTTGCGATAAAAAATGAGGCTACAATTATATGAAACAAAACACTACAGCTGCTGACAGATGTCATTAACAACTTACTCAAATACAGATCCTTCAGAAAGGAACTGCCAGACATCTGATTCAGTGAGTTAAGGTCATTAACTGAAGGTGGAATGTTGTTGTCCAGTACATTTATTGTTTTTCTTTTTGTTACTTTTTGGGCTTTAGCCTTTTAATAATTTATTGGAATGTTGGTTTTGACATAGTCTAAAAACTATTCTTCTGAATTACAATTAATAAATGTAGAAGGAATGAAGGAAAGAGCAAATTACCATGATAAACATCACAGTGATAGTTGTGGGCAAGATCCATTCATGGGTGCCAAAAATAGGAGGAAAGTTTGAAGAGAAACAGAATATTTGCATAGTCTGAAAGTATTTCTCCAGGATGTTAAATAATTACAAAGGGAAAAACAGTAACTTTACAGAGGAGAAAGCTGGCCATATTGAACCTATGTTAATTTTATGGCTTTGCTAACTGTTCTATAATTATTATAGATGATGTTAACATTAGGAGGATCTAGGCGAATGTTACGTGCAAATTCTATTTGTAAATTTTCTATAAGCATGAAATTATTTCATAGTAAAAAGTTTAAAAAACCCATTCTTCTGGAAATTTGATGAAGTGCTCTCACACTTATCCTGAGGCTGTAAAAGGTGCTCCTCTGTGTATGCTCCTCTATTACAATGAAGTGTCTTTGGGTTTTAGAAATAATTAGCTTGGACAAAGTTCAGGATAGACATCTATCACAACACATTTTGCTTAGTACCCTTTTGCTGACTACCATTTGTTATCACATTTCCCTAATCGTCTTTAAAAACAGTTGTAGAAATACCCTAGTTGTTTAGAGATGCTACTGTAGTCAGTGCATTACTATGAGGAAGGATCTGAAGGTTAGGAATAGATGCCACCTACAAGTGACACCAAAAGTGAATAAATAGGGGATATCTGGTGTTGTATTCCAGCATGGATTTTTCATACATAAAGAAAAATCTGGCCATGTTTCTAAGATGTAAAATATAAATTATACAGTGTACCAAATATTTGTCCTTTTTCATACAAACTGTACTTTAAGTGGGTTTCAGCTATAAGAGAAGAAATTTCTGGGAAGTGGGCCACAGAATGAACTTTCTGTTCTATTTTATAAATAATAGCAGGTCACTTGTCATCCATTTGTGTTTAGAACCCCATGATAGCCTTTCTAAATAAAAATCTATAATACCCTGTATGTATGTGAAAAAACATTATTTATACTTACACAGAGGAGGTTTATGCCTACTACTGCAAATGCCACTACCAAACTAAACTTATTGAGGTCTGTGGCTCTCTTTTCAAGAAAAATTTCCATGTAGAATAGTGCCTGATGATAAATTAATATTGAATGAATGAATGAGCACTGGGACTGTATAAGATCAATTTCAATATTAAGCATAAAATTCAATGTTGCTGTGGTGTAGGCCAGCAGCTACAGCTCCTGTTCGACCCCTATCCTGGGAACCTCCATATGTGGTGGGTGTGGCCCTAAAAAGACAAAAAGACAAACTAAAAATAAAATTCAGATGTTTGGAGTTCCTGCGGTGGCGCAGCAGAAACAAATCTGACTAGGAACCGTGACGTTGCGGGTTCGATCCCTGGCCCATGGATCCTGCATTGCTGTGGCTGTGGTGTGGGCCAGTCGCTGTAGCTCCAATTAGACCCCTAGCCTGGGAACCTCCACATGCCACGAGTGCGGCCCTAGAAAAATAAGACAAAAAGTAAAAATAAAAAAATAAATAAAATTCAGATGTTTACAATAATGCAACTTTAGGGTTGAACATTTAAAACCCAAGCCATCAGAGTGGCAGTTTTCTGGAGAATTAACTCCTTTCTACAAATCTACACTTGCTATTAACAACATTTCAAATTTCACATAGGCAATTTAACGATACTAGGAATATTTTCGTATCTGGGTTTGTTTCATTTTCTTTTAGCAGCACTGTGGATTCTGGTAATGGCAGGGCTTACATTGCCCCCAGAATGTTCCTCAGAGAGTTGACAGTTGTGTTTTTCCTGAGAAGTTGGGGAATAGAGAGGATGAATGAAGACTTCTCCTTGCTAATTCTTGGCAATCTTGTTAAAATTATTCTAGCCAGAAAACGTTTCCAAAATACAATTGTTAGTATTATTTACATCATAAAGATAATTTAGTGGCATAGCCAGTTTGTGTCATTAGCCAATTAAAAACCTACTCTTTGGCGTAATACATGTAAATATATTTATTGGAATACCCATGTTGAAATTAAGAATTTCTGCTTTGTTAAAAAGTTAATCATTTTGCATTGTTAACAATTATTTGATTTTACGCACCTCCCTAACCCTCTTTGGCAGAAGTGTGTACTTTTAAAATGTCCTTTTTTGGAGTTCCTGCTGTGACACATTGGTTTAAGGATCTGGCATTGCCATAGCAGGTAGGTAAATTGCAGCTGTGGCTTGGATTCGATCCCTGGTCCAGGACCTTTCATATGCTGTGGGTGCAGCCAAAAAAAAAAAAAAAAAGAAAAGCCCCCTTTTTTAAAACAGTTTTAATAAATGTGTCCTCATCTTCCCATCATGGTATTTATGCTTATCCTAGGCAATGCATTTTTTAAAATTTGTTTATATAAAGAAATGAATCTCCTTTAAAAAAGTAGATTTGATTAGCCTATTCCAAATTCTGGAGAAGTAACCATGTGCACTTGTCTGGAGGAAGAAGGGAAGGTTAATTTTTTCCATGTTTAAGTAGTATAGGGTGTCCATAGGAAACTAAAATTGCTTAAAGACTCATTTAATCTTTCGAAGTTTTTACAGTATTTAAAGGAACCATTAATACTAGGTGGAAGAAAGTGTTCATAATTTATTCTCTATGAGGAACATAGACTTTATATTACAAATATATGATTTTAATATTAAAAGTTACAAAACATTCATTCTTGTTTAAAACTTAGGGCAGGTTGAGAGTTGATAGAGTTTTGGTCTGAGCTCTGCGAGATATTCTCTCTGTGATCTTGAACAAGCCAGTTTGTCTTTCTGAATCTTTTTCTTTTCTCATCTATAAAATATTGAAGTTAAGAGTAACTCTACTCTGTGTGGTTTGTGAAGAGTTCATCAACTAAACATGATAATATATGTGTGATAACACCAGTGCTAGGGCAGGTTGCCTAACTCCATTTCAAGTCTGTGAACAGTGCCTCCTGGAGGTGTTCTGAGCACTGTGCCTGGACAGTAGTTACACTGAGCATGCTCTGAATTTCTGATGAAAAGTGCCTTTGAAGGGGTATTGAATTGTAGTATGGGAAAAACAGAAATACAAAATATTAAAAAAAAAATGCTTCAACAAATAGATGGAGTTTTATATCACAAACCCCAAATCTGTACAAACTAACTCATTGAGGTCATACTTAATAATTAATACCTGATTTTGAACCAATAAAAAAAAGTAATACCATGTAATAGTATTTGCAAGCGGGGGATTTTGGGCTATTTCAAATCATTTCTTTTTATTCTTTTTTTGCAGGAGAAAAAGCCATTAGTCTGCATTTATAATCAGGACTAGCTTCCTGTAAAATTATTTATTTTAACTTTTTATTTATAGATTTTGAAATTTACAATTCTAAATACAGCAATAGTAAGGCACTGCATTTTTGCAGGAAACAAAAAGCACAATTAACATAAAGTCAGAGCCAGCCACAAATAAAATATTCCAGCAAACTGTGTGAGGAAAAAAAAATGCTCTGGGAAGCAGATGCCAGAAATGTTGCAAAGGTGGCCTTATTGCGTTGGAAAGAAAGGCATACAGAAGGGTTAGTAATAGCAGGAGGAGGAGGGGGAGGGTTGATCGGTAGGGGAGAGGAAGAAGAGGGGGCGGAAGGTAGGGAGCAAATAACTTGAATGAGCACTTACTAAGTGTCAGCCACTGTTAGTTGTAAGCGCTTTACGCAGATTCTCTCATATAATCCTCTCAACTATGAGTTAGGTCTCTACAGATGAAGTAGCTGAGACTCCAAGAGTTGTGAAGTCATTTTCCTTAAAACATAATAGTGAGGATACAAACTCAGGCTTTTTGGTCTAGGAGTCATGGAGACACACCTACTGTGTGTCCTTGCATGGCTGTCTTCTACTTAGAAGGTAGATGATGCACGGAATGAGGTTTGCATATATTTTACAAATCTTTTTTAATGGTATCCTGAGATTCTCTTGCACCAAGGTCATTGATTTGGCCCTTCAAAAAAAGTATTTGGTTCATCGATGGGATCCCTGGTATCCTCAAAAATAGCAACCCATTGAAGAATACCTTAGTGGTAAGCCCTTGAACAGTCTTTCAAGATGGGTTTTTTTTTTTTAAAGCATTCCCTCCCTGTATGCATAAAGTATATTATTACATATGATAATTTCATCTGTGTACTTGTAACTTATTGTCAACATAAGTAAATAGATGAAAACATAGGAATGGTAAAGTGTGGGTGTGGATTATATCACCGATCTTTTAGGCAGGGATTATTTGTGAAATTTTGTATTTCCTGGCAGACTAGTGGAAGACTAGACTGCACCTAGTGGGAGTATTTTGTTTCTTTAATAGAATCTCATGGAGTAGGGGCTTAATATCTAATTGATTGCGTTATTCTAGGTGTAGAAATACTGACACTCCCATAGTTTTTCTTTGTGAAAGACTTTATTTCAAAATATTTCCTTTTAAAAGAACATTGGATTTTTGCTTTAAAGAGAAACTTGAGTTTGTTTTATTTTTATTTTTCAGCTTGAACTGTGACAGAATCAAATGAACAGTAGTTTTTGATAACACCTGTTCTTTTTTAAACTGTAAAATTCTTAAGGTATAATAGCTAAATTGTCTTATTCTTATATATTGTTTCTTTTTTGTCTTTTTAACTTTTATAGTGCTTTTTTTTTTTAATGGCATTGTTCTTCTAAGCCCTAGCATCTAACTTTTACAGTAGCCAAATTCTAAAAGAGGTCCACTTTTAAGAGGAAATTTTACTTGGAAGGTTTAGGCCAGGTCTGAGTTTCCTTATAATTTAAAAAGATATTTTAAGCAATTTTTATTAGATACCTTAACTCGGATAGCTAATTCTGGTTTATTTTTCTCATAAATCGACTTTTAAAAATAGATAATCTACATTATCTATGTTAACTGCACCAAATGGCACTGGAGTTTATGTAAAGTGCAAGGAAGTGGAAGTGTGGAGTCTGGCCTTTATTGTTCCTGCAATGGACTCAGCCTTCCCTTCAGCCCCATACCTGGAACACCCCCCCCCCCCAACACACACACAGTGTATTATATTCCTTGATAGCTACCTCAGTGTGGTCAAGAAGAGGCCAATTGTATAACTTTGCTCTTAGAACCATAGAATTGGCTGAAGTTGCGATGGCAAATATGTAGCTTACATGCATCCCCTTTCCTGTGAGCTTATTGCAGACATCAGCTCGTGGCATACTTTCTTGTGTAGCCAGAGGGCGGTCAATTTTAGGGAGCCATTGCTGGTCAACCGGAGTTTCCTTGTGAGGAAATCCATCTGTTCTTGATGGAATAAAGAGTTTGGGATGAGTACTAAAAGTTCTTTATCTTTTTCGTTCAAGTCTAGGATTTGATATAGCCCAAATTAAGAGATCGTGCTTACTATCTTAGATTGGTAAGTGTGTTAGCATTTTAGTAATTTTCTGAGTATACTTAAACACACTTGAATTTAGCACAACCAAATTGATTTCATTTCCCTCACCATAAACCCTTTTTATGAAGTATTCTGTTAGGAAACTTTAAATGCCACTGCAGTTCATTTTTGGACAAACTCATCTGTAAATTTACGCTCAAGAAGTTATTCTTCATTTGGGATGGGGAATAGGCTGTGTCTTGTGATCTAACTCAATTCATTGATAAGTTTGATGTGTTAGGGTTTTCCAGAAAAACATAATTTCTAAGCTGTATGCACGTGCATGTGTATGTGTGTGTGAGGCGGGGGGGCAGGATTTTTAAGGAATTCACTAACATGATTGTGGAGCAAAATCTACAGGTTAGGCCAACAAGCAAGAGTTGATGTTGCATTTTAAGTCCAAACGCAGTTTGCTGGCAGAATTCTCTTTTCTTCAGGAGAGATCAGGCTTTTTGAAATTAAAGCCTACAAATAGTTTGGTGAGATCTACTCCCATTAAGCCCTGTAATCTGTTTTATTCAGTCTATTGATTTAAATGTTTTCTTTTTAGGACTACACCCACAGCATGTGGAAGTTCCTAGGCTAAGGGTCAAATCAGACCTGCAGCTGCTGGCCTACACCTAAGCAACAAGATCTGAGCTGAGTCTTGGACCTACACTGCAGCTCATGGCAACACTGGATCCTTAACCAACTCAGGAGGGCCAGGGATCCAACCCTCATCCTCATGGATTCGTCAGTTTCATTACCACTGAGCCACAATGGGAACTTCTGTTAACTTAAATATTAATCCTCATCTAAAAAAAAAAATACTATACAGAAACCGCTAGAATAAGATTTAACCAAATATCTGGGTCCTGTGGCTAGCCAACTTGACACAGTTGAAAAAGACGTACACATTCAGTGATGACTGAGTACCTAATATGAACCAGGCTCTATGCTAGATATTGGAGGACCTCAGCAGATTTAAAAAGAGAAAAATTTAGTCAACAATTTTTTTTTCTTGTCAACTAATCTTAGAAATAGAAATTAGTCATGCTTATACTAAGTATGGAAGGGAAACTTTCTTAAAAAATATGTAATAACAGATACATATTCAGTGTCCAATAATTTTATATTTAATTTTAAACTTAGAATTACACTGAATTAAAAAATTTATGTTTGGTTTTAGAATGACTTTATTCTTGAGTGCGTTATTCTAGAAATACTCTTTCAAGCTTAACAAAATGCACATCTCTTCAGGAGTAACTTGTGTTGAAAGAGAAAATGCTGTTTTATCCAGACCTCTGCTCTGTTTTCTCAACGATAAAGAGCATTGCTTTTTTCGTGGGACAGGAGAGCCCGGTTTCAGCCTAAGTAGAACATTTACCTCTTCTGTTGAAACATATCCTCTGGCCTTGTCTGCCTAAATTAGAGTGAGATTTAACATGCTGAGGGAAGGTGACTTTGCAGAAAGGCATGTCAAACCTTTTCCTCTTTTATTTCATTTTAAATTGTTAGCAGAAATGGTGAAAATTTTGTTAGGAAAAAGGGAAACTAAGGATATGATATGTGGAATGAAATAAATTAGTATATGTTAATACTTGGAATGAAGTTTAAAAATTATGGGGAAAAAAGGTACTTGAGGACTAATTTGCACCTTCTTGTGGAGTTAAATTCTTGAAATTAGTTAACATGTTAGCTAAAAATGATTAAGATTAAAATTTCCACTATTAAGGTAAAGTTTTGAACTCTGCACAGGATGCAGTAATTCTGTGAAGAATTGTGCCTGCAAGGAGCATGTGGGGCTTCTTCTGAGTGGGGTGATCTGGGGCCCGATTGGCTGGAGTTGGGCCTCTGAATGCCTGCTGTCCTGCCTTGGTTCTCTTTAGCACCCCTGTATTAGTTTTGTTGTCCCCAGGCAGATGATTATAAACTTCCCAGTTTAAAACAACACAAACTTTTAAGTATATGTTTGTATAGGTCAGAAATCCAGTATAGGTCTCACCAGTCTGAGATCCAGGTGTCAGAAAAATCAGTTTCCTGTTCTTTTAGTCTGTTGGCAAAATTAAATTATTTGGGTATTTTGTAGGGCTTAGGTCTCCTTTTTTTGTTGTCCATAAACCGCGAGCCCTTTCCACCTTCTTTGGGAGCTACATCTTGGCTCATGGGCCCCTGCTTCCAGTTTCAAAGCCAGCAACAGCAGTTTGAATCCTTCTCATTGGCATGTCTCTGACCCTTCTGCTCTCATAGCATCTTTTCTTCTGATTCATGTGATTAGTTCAGCTCACCAGGATAATCTAGGATAATCTCTCCAGCTCAAGGTCCATAACTGTAATCACATTTTCAAAGTCCCTTTTGGTGTATAAGGCAAAAGATTCCAGGGTTTAAGACATGGGCATTTTCGGGGGCATTGGTGCAAAGTTCTGCCTTCCACAGCTCTTTTTCACTCTTCAGAATGTCTTAGTTTCGCCATGCAATTTCAGTAGCCACTCGAATTATTTAAAATAGGAATAAAAACTGAAACTCAGATTTCTTCTTCCCTTTTATTTTTTTAACTTTTAAATTTTTTTACTTTTTATTTTTTTCCCATGGCTTAATGAATTTTAAACAATTGTAGGTGTATAAAAATCATCACAACTCAGTTTGATAGCATTTCCATCCCAAACCCTCAGTGCATCCCTCTACCCCCCAGATTGTCTTCTTTGGAAACCATAGGTTTTCCAAAGTCTGTGAGTCATTATCTGTTCTGCAAAGAAGTTCATTGTGTCTTTTTAGTTTCCACATGGAAGTGGTAGCATTGGATGTTGCTGTCTAATTGTCTGACTGGTTTCACTTCACGTGAGAATTTCTGGGTCCATCCATGTTGCTATAAATGTTGTTATTTCGTTCCATTTAAGGGCTGAGTAATATTCCATTGTGTGTATGTACCATATCTTCCCTATCCACTCCTCTGTCGATGGGCCTTTAGGTTGTTTCCATGACCTGGCTATTGCATAGAGTGCTGCAATGAACACTGGAGTACATGTGTCTTTTCGTATCATGGTTTCCTCTGGATAGATGCCCAGGTGTGGGATTGCCGGATCAAATGGTAATTCTATTTTGAGTTTTCTGAGGAATCTCCATACTGTTTTCCACAGTGGTTGCACCAATTTGCATTCCTACCAACAGTGTAAAAGGAATCTTTTTTTTCCACACCCTCTCCAGCACATATTGTTTGTAGACTTTTTGATGATGGCCATTCTGCTTGGCATAAGGTGGTACCTCATAGTGGTTTTGATTTGCATTTTTCTAATAGTGAGTGATGTTGAACATCTTTTCATGTGTTTTTTGGCCATCTGTATGTCTTCTTTGGAAAAACATCTGTTTAGATCTGCCCGTTTTT
Source organism: Catagonus wagneri (assembly GCA_004024745.2). Taxonomy (NCBI): domain Eukaryota; kingdom Metazoa; phylum Chordata; class Mammalia; order Artiodactyla; family Tayassuidae; genus Catagonus; species Catagonus wagneri. The sequence continues at coordinate 5,209,123 of PVHT021183699.1, read as the reverse complement.
TGATGGGGTTGTTTGTTTTTTTGGTATTGAGCTGTAGGAGGTGTTTGTAAATTTTGGAGATTAATTCCCTTGTGAGTGGATTCATTTGCAAATATTTTCTCCCATTCTGTGGGTTGTCTTTTCGTTTTGTTTAGGGTTTCCTTAGCTGTGCAGAAACTTTGAAGTTTAATTAAGTCCCATTTGTTTACTTTTCTTTTTATTGTCATTCTAACAGGTGGATCTGAGAAGATGTTGCTATCATTTATGTCAGAGAGTGTATGGCTTATGTTTTCCTTAAGAGTTTTCTAGTATCTGGTCTTATATCTAGACCTTTAATCCATTTTGAGTTTATTCTTGTGCATGGTGTTAGGAAGTGTTCTAGTTTCATTTTTTTACATGTGGCTGTCCAGTTTTCCCAGCACCACTTATTGAAGAGGCTGACTTTTCTCCAATGTATATTCTTGCCTCCTTTGTCATAGGTTAGTTGACTATAGGTGCATGGGTTTAATTCTGGGCTTTCTATCCTGTTCCACTGATCTATATTTCTGTCTTTGTGCCAGTACCATATGGTTTTGATGACTGTAGCTTTGTAGTATAGTTTGAAGTGAGGGAGCCTGATTCCTCTAGCTCCATTTTTCTTTTTCAGGATGTCTTTGGCTATTCTGGTTTTTTTGTGCTTCCAAACAAACTTTAAAAGATTTTGTTCTAGTTCTGTGAAAAAGGTGCTTGGTAATTTGATAGGGATTGCATTGAATCTGTAGACTGCCTTGGGTAGTATAGTCATTTTGATAATATTGACTCTTCAATCCAAGAGCATGGTATGCCTTTCTATCTGTTCATGTCATCCTTGATTTCTTTCATCAGCATTTTATAGTTTTCAGAGTACAGGTCTTGTCTCTTTAGGTAGGTTTATTCCTAAGTATTTGATTCTTTTTGATGTGATGGTAAACGGGATTGCTTCCATAATTTCTCTTTCTGATCTTTCACTGTTAGTATAGAGAAATGCAGTTGATTTCTGTGTATTAATTTTGTATCCTGTGACTTTACCAAATTCATTGATGAGTTAGTTCTAATAGTTTTCTGGTAGAGTTTTTTGCATTCTCTAGGTATAGTATCATGTCATCTGCAAATAGTGATAGTTTGACTTCTTTCTTTCCAATTTGGATTCCTTTTATTTCTTTGACTTCTCTGATTTCTGTGGCTAGGACTTCCAGAACTATGTTGAATAGTAGTGGAGAGCTTGGACGTCCCTGTCTTGTTCCTGATCTCAGTGGGAATTCTTTCAGCTTATCACCATTGAGAATGATGTGAGCTCTGTGTTTGTCATAGATGGCCTTTATTATGTTAAGCTTGGTTCCCCCTATGCCCACTTTCTGAAGGGTTTTTATCAGAAATGGGTGTTGGATTTTGTCAAAGGCTTTTTCTGCATCTATGGAGAGGATCATATGGTTTTTATTCTTCAGTTTGTTAATGTGGTGTATCACACTGATTGATTTGCGGATATTGAAGAATCCTTGCATCCCTGGGATAAATCCCACTTGATCGTGATATACAGTCCTTTTAATGTGTTGTTGGATTTGGATGGCTAGTAGTTTGTTGAGGATTTTTGCGTCGATGTTCATCAGTGAGATTGGCCTGTAATTTTCTTTTTTTGTGATTGTCTGGTTTTGATATCAGGATGATGGTTGCCTCATAGAATGAGTTTGGGAGTGTCCCTTTCTCTGCAGTTTTTTGGAGTAGTTTCAGAAGGCTAGGTGTTAGCTCTTCTCTAAAAGTTTGATAGAATTCACCTGTGAAGCCATCTGGTCCTGGACTTTTGATTGTTGGAAGTTTTTTAATCACAGTTTCAGTTTCAGAACTTGTGATTGGTCTATTCATATTTTCTATTTCATCTCGGTTTAGTCTTGGGAGATTGTACTTTTCTAAGAATGTGTCCATTTCTTCTAGGTTTTCCATTTTATTGCCATATAGTTGCATATAGTAGTCTCTTATGATCCTTTGTATTTCTGTGATGTGTTGTTACTTCTCCTTTTTCATTTCTAATTTTATTGATTTGTGTCCTCTCTCTTTTTTTCTTGGTAAGTCGGGCTAATGGTTTATCATTTTTTTTTTTTTGTCTTTTTGCCTTATCTAGGGCTGCACCCATGGCATATGGAGGTTCCCAGGCTAGGGGCCTAAAAGGAGCTGCAGCTGCCGGCGTTCGCCACAGCCACGGCAACGCGGGATCTGAGCTGTGTTTGCAACCTATACCAGAGCTCACAGCAATGCCGGTTCCTTAACCCACTGAGCAAGGTCAGGGATTGAACCTGCAGCCTCATAGTTCCTAGTTGGATTCCTTAACCACTGAGCCACAACGTGAATTACAATTTTATTGATCTTTTCAAAGAACCAGCTTTTAGTTTCATTGGTCTTTTCTATGGTTTTCTTTGGTTCTATTTCATTGATTTCTGCTTTGATCGCTATGATTTCTTTTCTTCTACCAACTTTAGGTCTTGTCTGTTCTTCCCTCTCGAGCTGCTTTAGATGTAAAGTTAGGTTTTTTATTTGAGCTTTTTCTTGTTTCCTGAGGTAGGCTTGTATTGCTGTAAACTTTCCTCTTAGAACTGCTTTTGCTGCATCCCAGAGATTTTTGAGTGTCATTTGCTTTTAGGTATTTTTTAATTTCCTCTTTGATTTCTTCAGTGAGCCACTGGTTGTTTAGTAGCATGTTTCTTAATCTCCACGTGTTTGTATTTTTTGCCATTTTTTTCTTGTTGTTGATTTCCAGTCTAATAGCATTGTGGTCAGGAAAGATGCTTGATATGAATTCAGTTTTCTTAAACTTACTGAGGCTTGATTTGTGGCCCAGGATGTGATCAATCTTAGAGAATGTTCCGTGCGCACTTGAGAAGAATGTATTCTGTTGCTTTTGGATGGAATGTCCTATAGATATCTGTTAAGTCCATTTGATCTAATGCTTCATTCATGGCCTGTGTTTCCTTACTGATTTTCTGTCTGGATGATCTATCCATTGCTGTGAGTAGGGTGTTAATGTCCCCCACTATGATGGTGTTATTGTTGATTTATCCTTTTAAGGTTGTTAGTAGTTGCCTTATATATTGCGGTGATCTATGTTGGGTGTATAGATACTTGCAATTGTTATATCTTTTTCTTGGATTGTTCCTTTGATCATTATGTAGTGCCCTTCCTTGTCTCTTAAAATGTTCTTCATTTTAAAGTCTATTTTGTCTGATATGAGTATTGCTACTCCTGCTTTCTTTTTATTCTCATTAGCATGGAATATTTTCTTTCATCCTTTCACTTTCAATTTGTGTGTGTCCCTAGATGTGAAGTGGGTCTCTTGAAGACAGCATATATATGGGTCTTGTTTTTGTATCCATTCAGCTAGTCTTTGTCTTTTGGTTGGGGCATTCAATCCGTAAACATTTAAGGTAATTCTTGATATGTATGTTCTTATGGCCATTTAATGAACTGTTTTGGGTCTTCATTGCTCTTTTTTTCGTCCCTTATTCTCTTGTTGTCTCCTCTCACAAGATGACTGTCTTTAATGTTATATTTGAGTTGATTTTTCTTATTTGTTTGTGATCAATTGTAGATTTTTGGTTTGTGGTTACCCTGAAGTTTTGATATAGGAGTCTATACATAAATGAGATTGTTTTAAGTTGTTGGTTTCTTAATTGCAGGTGCGTCTCCAGTGTCCTACATTTGTGCTCTCTTCTCACAATTTTTTGATTTTGGTAGCATAATTGTGCACAGATGATTTCCTATCTTTACTGTATACGTGGCTTTACTGGTGAGCCTTGTCATTTGTGGTGTTTTTGTTTCTGGTTGTGGCCTTTTCTTTTCTGCCTAGAGAAGTTCCTTTAGGATTTGTTGTAAAGCTGGTTTAGTGTTGCAGAAATCTCTTAGCTTCTGCTTATCTGTAAAGATATTGATCTCTCCTTCAAATCTGAATGAGAGCCTTGCTGGGTAAAGTAATCTTGGTTGGAAGTTTTTTCCTTCCATCACATTCGGTATGTCATGCCACTCCCCTTCTGGCCTGTAGGGTTTCAGCTGAAAAATCTGCTGATAACCTTCTCGGGGTTCCCTTTTATGTCATTTGTTTCTTTTCCCTAGCTGCTTTCAATATTTTCTCTTTGTCTTTATTTTTGGTCATTTTGATTAATATGGTGTCTCGGGGTGTTCCTCCTTGGGTTTATTTTATATGGTACTCTTTGAGCTTCCTGGATTTGACATCCTTTCCAGTGTTAGTGAAGTTTTTGGCTATTATCTCTTTGAATACTTTTTCTGTCCCCTTCTCTTTCTCTTCTCCCTCTAGCACCCCTATAATACAGATGTTGGTGCGTTTAACATTATCCCAGAGTTCTCTGAGACTCTCCTTACTTCGTTTCAACCTTTTATCTCTTTTCTCTTCTGCATTAGTGATTTCCAGCAATCTGTCCTCCCTCGTTGATTTGTTCTTCTGCCTCCTGTATTCTACTGTTGGCTGCTTCTAATGAATTTTTTATTTCAGTTATTGTATTTTGCATCTCTTCTTGTTTAATTTTTACATCTTGTATTTCTTTGCTCAGTGTTTCCTGTAAATTATCAATCTTTGCCTCCAGTCTATTTCCAATGTCTTGCATCATCTTCAGCATTAACAGTCTAAAGTCTCTTTCTGGGAGGCTGATAATCTCCTCATCACTAAGCTGTTTTTCTGTGCTTTTTTCTTTCTCCCTTATCTGAGTTATGATTTTCTGTCTTTTCATTTTTATAGGTTTTTGGTGTGGTCACCTTTTTGCAAACAATAGAGTTGTAGCCTCTCTTAGTTCAGGTGTTTGCCTCCCCTGTGGCTAAAGTTGGTATGGGGTGGGGGGGCTTGCTGTATGCTTCCCAGTGTTTGGAACTGGTGCCTGCCTGCTGGTAGGTGGGGTTGATTCCTATCCCTCTGATGGGTGGGCCTTTGTCTCTGGGTGAGATTAGAGGCTGGCTGTGTGCCTGAGGGGTCTTTAGGCAGCCTGTTTACTGGTGGGTGGGGATGTGGTCCCACCTGGATTATTGTTTGTCTTGGGGCTTCTCAGCTCTGATGGGAGGGACCAGCCTTTCCCAAAAATGGCCACCCCCAGAGAAATGCAGGCTGATGAATGTTCCCAAGAGCTTCACCTCCAATGCCCTTCCCCGATAGCAAGCCACAGTCACCCCTATTTTCCCAGGAAATCCTCCAAGAATTGCTGTCAGTTTCTACCTGGATTCCTGTGGAGACTTTGCTTTGCCCTGGGACCCAGTGCACGTGAAAGGCTGTGTGCTCCTTTCAAGAATGGGTTTCAAGGATGGGGTCTCTTCTTTCCCCTAGTTCTGTGGAGCTCCTGCACGCAAGCCCTGCTGGGCTTCAATGCCATATGCTCCGGGGGCTCTTTCTCCCTTTGCCAGATCCCCAGGCGTGTGGATTTGATGTGGGGCTCAGAAATCTCAGTCCTGTAGCTGAGTCCCTGTGATACAGTTACTTTCCAGTCTGTGGCGCTTCCCACCCGGGAGGTATGAGGTTGCTTCTCTTATGTAATCGCCCCTCCTACCTCTTGATGTGGTCTCCTCTTTGTCTTCTGGAGTAGAATATCTTTTTTGGAAGTTTACATTCCATTTGTTTGAAGTTTGCTCAGCATTTGGTTGTAGTTTTGTTGTTTTTTGGGAGAGAAGTTGAGCTCCAGTCCTTCTATTCCACCATTTTAATCTGATTCCAGCATCTTCCCCCAGCTCAGAAATGAATAGGTAGCTTTCCAGGGTTAATTGTTTTCAATCCTGACAGGAACAAGGCTCTCAGGGAATCCATCAGGAGGCTCTTTTTAACTATTAAGAAATAAAGCTGTCCTTTACACCCTGGAGTTTACGTTCCTTCCAACAGCAAGGCATCACACTGGGGTAGAAGGATGGGGTTCTTAGAAATTAGTTAGTAAATCTATGGTTGAGTCAGAAACGAACCAGATGAATTCCTAAGCTTGATTTTCTAAGCAGCACTCTCTTCCTCCCTTTTAAATTTGTGTTTCTGTTCTTCCCTTTCATGTTTCCTCTCGTGCTTCCCTTTCATACCTTTGCAAAGGTCATGAATCGTTTTCCTGGCTCACCTCTTAGAAGTCAGTGAGGAGGAAGTGTCTGTCAGTCCTCTTTTGTCCATTATTTATAGATAAAGGAGCCACATGTTTTAGGGTGCAGTGGCTTCCATTGCTCTTTTAGTCTTTTCCCTTTGAAACCAGTGACTCTCATGTTCCTCCGTGTTTAGTGACAAGGTAGCCAGTGAATCCTGAGGTTGTGGTGTCTAAATTTGTGCTGCTGCTTGTGCTTGACCCTGTCCTCAGACTGTTGCATGGAAAGAGGAGGAATTAAGACAGGCTTTTTTTTCCCTCTGCATTTAGGCTTTATTTTGTACCAGAAAGATAGCTGGGCATTATATTTATTTAAATAGCTGCTGATTTTTTTTCAGAAGGGATGGTTTTATATTCTAGAGACAATTTTACTAATACAGCTGCATTTTTATCAAGTAAGTACTTGAGTGTTTTCGTTTCACATTTTGAAATTTTTTATTTATTAGATTAAATTACATTAATCGAAGAAAACAGTTGTGTATCTTATGTGTATCTAAAGACCAAATTGCCATTTATATCTACCCTTCAACTTAAATTTGTAGTTTGGAGCTTTGCCAAAAGCAGAAAATATAATTTATATTCAAATGGATTAATGTGTTCCTTGGACAATTTTAAAAAGACCAATTTATGATTTTTAATCCTATGTCTTATTTTAATAAGCTAAGTAGATATTTGATACTTGCTAATTTATATATACTTGAGTCCTTAATTTAATCATGAATCCATCAGAGTTTAGATTTAGTTAAGTAATGCTAAACCAGTGCTACATACCTCTAAAGTTCATTTCTTTTTTTCCCCATTCACAATGCCAGTTTTACACTCCATTTGCTGTCAGTGGAAATTCAGGCGGCAGACAGAGACGTATTTATCATCACTGAGTTCACTTTATCATACAGGAAAAGTACATTAAGATGCCATATAGAAAGTCTAACACACATAAACAACCACTTAGCATTTTTAAGAACATACCTGACTTATTGATTAGCTTAAATATCTTTCAGTCGAGCGTGTTGCTCACGTGGAGCGCACACATTCACCTACTTATCTAAGCAAGAGCTGCTCGTGCTGATGAATAAGCACGTCTCCCCTTCATGTATCACTACGGAGATCAAACCTTAGAAGGCTTTTCCCCTTCCATCAGAATCCCTAAATCTTGTCACAATTAAATTATTCTCAGGGTTCTTTAGATAAGGTGCACTCCAAAAGACAACTTCAGAACACCTGATTATATGTTGACATTTGTGTTTGGTGTTCTGAGCCTCTTTTCCTGAAATTGTGCTGTTCCTCGTTGTTCTAGGCCCAGTGGTAGATGTTGTAGGGGGTGGGGACGTTTCTCCATTTCTCTTTTACTTATGAACTCTTAGTTTCTTCTGTAAATACTACCCTGGTAAATTAGCCTCAGCTTGGATTGTGTATATGTTTTAAAAATATGTGCAACAACTGTTAGATTTTTTCTAAGTGGAATATTTTAACAAAATTAGGGAATATCAAAATACGGTACCTAATTTACATAGTTACTGACCTAAATCTTAGAAAACAGTAATAAGAAGTAATGTAGATGTGAAAAAAAATGGGGGGAGTAATTTATTTAAAGGATAAAGAACAGGTGAGTATGTTTTCATTTTAGACTTTTATGGGCGTTTTGTGTGCATTCTAGAATTGGGACATTTTAAGAGAAAAATGTCCTAGCCTTTTCTTTTAGTGAAATAATACAGTTGGAAGTTAAGTGTTTAAAAATTTTATGGTTTCCTCAGATAATTAGTTTATATCCTAATATTTGCTCTCTCTAAAACAAAAAGAGAAATAGAATATTTGCATATTATAGTTCCTTATGTACTTTCTATGACCCTGTACAGTGGGGTAAGGTTTTGTGTCCTCCTTTCTTGAATCATTCCTTCTGGACTGAACTAGCTCATGGAGCCAGTCCATCTATTTCATTTTATTGTTGTTAGTTTCCATGGATATGGGTGTGGCATAGTCTTCATTTCTGCTCTTTACGCATCGTTTCCCTTTCTCTTCCAGATTTGCCCTATTGCATCTTCATCATGCACTCCAAAATCTGTAGCTCCAGGAGTTCCCATGGTGGCTCAGCAGGTTAAGGACCTGATGTTGTCTCTGCGAGGATACAGGTTCAATCCCTGGCCTTGCCCAATGGGTTCAGGATCCAGCATTACTGCAAGCTGTGGCATAGGTTGCAGATGCAGCTTGGATCCTATGTTTTCGTGGCTGTAGGTCACAGCTGCAGCTATGATTTGGCCCCCAGCCCAGGAACTTCCATATGCTACCGGTGAGCAAGTAAAAAGAAAAAAAAAAAATCTGGAGTTCCGCTGTGGGTGCAATGGGATTGGTGGGGTGTCTGTAGCATCAGGATGCAGGTTTGATCCCCGGCCTGGCACAGTGGGTTAAAGGATCTGGTGTTGTTGCGTGTGTGGCATAGGTCGAAACTGTGGCTTGGGTCTAATCCCTGGTCCGGGAACTTCATATGCCTTGGGGTGGCCAAAAAAAAAAAAAAAAAAGAAAGAAAAATGGAAAAAAAATCCTTAAAAGAAAAATCTGTATCTCCAAATTTGACCTCACTCTCATGTTTCCATCTCTGCATTTCCTACTGTCTTGAGTAATTTGCCTCCCACCACCATGACTGTCTGGAAGAACCAGCAGCAGCATTTTGCCCTGACCTGTGGCTTTTCCCAGCAAAATTTAGCCATTCTTGGCTTCCCTCTCACTCTGCTTTAGGATCTTTATCTTTGACCTAGGACTTGATGGTCTGCCTTGCCCTTGCCCTCTTATCTAATTGGCTTGTTGTCTTAGTAGTTTTTGCTCCTGCCAATTCCTTACCATTCTCAAAAGCTGGCCTCATCCACTCCTCTACAGCCTTATTCCTGGAATATTTCAAAAGTTTTTGCTTTTCTCAAAGTATCTGATAGTATCTGATATCCTTGTTCCTCAAATTCATACCATATATTGTCAGATTAATCTTCCTAAAGCATTGCTCTTACTCTGTTATTCTCTTGCTTAGGAACCTTTAATGGCCCCACTTTGTCTGAAGATTGAAACTTGTAATCTCTAGCCTGATTTTCAAGGTTCTCTCATCAAGTTGTCCTAATTAACCATTTAGCTTTATCTTCCGCTAGTGAGCCACAAAAATCCTCCCGTTTCTGTCAGGACAGTCCCAAAATGCTGGGAACTTTCCTACATTTGCATATCCTCCCTCACTTCACAGTATTTTTTAATCTCCTCTTTTTGCCCTATGGTGTCGCTCGTATTTTCATTTTGCTCATCTAAAGCTTACACACTTTTCCCTTAACTTGCAGCTCACGTCCTACACACTCCATGGAATCTTCCAGAACAGTGTGGTCTACTGTGACTGCATCCTCTTCTGAACTCCTGTTTTGATTTGTTGCGTCTCACAAGGCACTTTCTATTTAGTGCTTTTTCTCTATTGCTTGTTTGTGGGTAGGTCTAGGTTCTGTGTTGGTAACTGGATTTTAAGTGTCAAGAGATCAGGGACTTTGTTTTATTTCTTTACATGTCTCTTTTGGACTAACTATCATTCATTACAAATATCAGGTGGTAGACTGATATTTGCTCACTCATTATTTCCATAAATATTAATTGATTACCTATACCCAAGCACTATTGATAATGACTTAAAAGAGGTCTGGGCCCTATATTCATGGACTGAACCTTCTAGAAGGGCTAGATGAATATTCTACAGCTAATTTAATACTACCTGTTTAATTACAATTGAGAAATGTGGTTTTGCCATTTTTTTGACAGGTGAAAAATCAGAAAACTACCTTCTTTTTTTCTCTGCTGTTTTTGTTATGTATAATTTTTCTTAAAAATAATTTGATAGGGTAAATTACTCTTGAAATCATAGATTTTGAAATAGTAAAACAATTGTTTTCTTCTAACTGTACATAATACTTATATACTCCAAGTCTGGGTAAGCTCAGTAGACAAAATAATGCAAAGAATGATTCATATATTTTTGACATTAAGCAATTATAGTAAATTTGTGTATCATATGATATGTAAACTGATGTGAAATAATTAAAAGGTAATGAAAATATTTTTAAAAAGAATATTCCCTAAACTCAAATCTATGAGTTCTTATTTAATGTACTAAATCTCTCTTGTAGGAGAATAAGATTAAAATTAAGTTCATTATTAGATTTATTATTATTTTAGCCGTTAAGTGTTTCTTCCAATGCTTGAACAGCATCGTATATTTCATAGGTATGGTTTTTTGAGATTATAGTAGAAAGTTCACATTGAAAGAATGGCAAAGTATATAGTGAAACGAAAAATTATTGTATTTGCAAATGTAAAATCATAATTTACATAAATGTTACAGTTAAGGACATTATGAATGTAAATATGCCTTCTCTATTCTCAGTCCTGTAATGCCATTCTCTGTCCAGTGGGAGATGAAGAGTGATGTTGAGACTGCTGTTTAACCTATTATAACAGCTCTAAAAAAATTAAATAGCGTTGATGTAAATATGAGAAGGGAAAAGAGTATTTATCTCCATTAAGTGACATAAAAGGCCCTGGTAAGAATCACAGGCGGGTGGGTGTGCATTAAGCAGTGAAATCCCTAAATTCAGATGCTAATTATAAGCACAAGGACAATTGCCTCCCACATACTTAATGTTGTATATTTTCTTTAGTAAAGTATAATTCAGAATTCTTGAAGTGCTGAATATGGCATTTATTTTTTCACTTCCCCTTAGCATATATATTAAAAAAAAAAACAGTGCAAACACTTCTACTGGACTGAGATTTTGATGAATATAGGTGGAATATTAGACCGAAAGCTATAAAGATAATTCACGATTGCTGTTGGATGGTCTTTATTGAGTGCCTTACTTACTTCCCACTATTAAAAAACAAATGTTTAGCAGTAAAGTTAAAAGTATTTAAACATGCTTGAGCACAATTTACTTTGCTGTTATGTACGAAGGATATGTACGTACCAAGGATTTCAGTTTAAGGCTTAGGTTGTGAAACAATGTATTAGAACAGACATTAAGAGTATAGTTGTTTAAATTATCATAGTTTTTAAAACTTATTTTAGTGATAGTCTGGCATCATGTCTTAGAAATGATATGTTACTTCTTCATCATCAGTTTTGACATTCAAAAATATCTGAGAAAAAGGAATTTCTTATGCATTTTCTGCAGTACATTTCATTGATGATATTGTGATGTATTCTTCAGTTGTTGAAAGGTATTTTGTACCAAAGCCCTGTTCTTGGAAAGTAGCTGGCTTTTAAGTATAGAATAGCAGGAAAAGTGTTATAGACTTAAATTATTTTTAAAACTTTGTTTTTAGAAATAGGAGTGCAAAACCCTCTTTGTAATCTTGCCACTTTTTTATTCTTAGGTATGCTTTTTATTTAGCTTTTAGTAACTTGTAATTTGATCACAGTTATTAGGTGTATTTCTGCATTTTATATATCGCTCCCAGATGCTACAGTATTAGTTTTTATCACTGCATATTTTATGAAATGTCAGCCTTCTGTTGGCTGTTCACACAGCATTGTTAGTGATCAAAGACACAACATAAAGGAGAGGAATGTACATAGTTGGCTTATCTCTGTCCTTCACTGTGACAAAAATACTATAAAATTACTTTCTTATAAAAAGTAAAAGGCATCATTTAATATGCAATAAAAGGATAAATGTCTGGTTTTTAGTGAGATAAGAATCTTAAAATGTTTAGTATCAAGAAATCTAGTAATAAAGAGAAATAATTTCTAATTATACCAAGTTTTCCTTTGTAGGGAATCAGGGTAATATATCATGGGTAATGTTTTAACACTTTGCTAAGTGGCAGTGCTATCCCTGGGAAGAGCCACACTATTTTTGACAACATGAGAGGTGACTCTGTTTAAACTTTTAATTTTTGTTACTCAAAATACATTCTAGAAAAGTGGTTATTAGTTTTTGTATGTGCATTAATTTGTATGTGATCTGGTTTATTCTTGAATTGACTGACTTTATAGTTTAAAACTTTATTCCATAGATTTAAAAATCCTTTTTTCTCTAGCTCAGTGATTTCAATGTCAAGATAAAAGTGTAGATTGGGAACAAATTCTCAAAGCCTGAAAGAAAATCTGTAAGAATAAAAATCTTGAATAATTTTGATCAGCTGTTGTGTATGCCCACCACAGCAGTTGGTTCAATCAATTTTATGTTTTGGGATGGTTTTATTAAAACGAGCTGCTGCTTTCAGTAAATCATTGAGAAAGATGCTGGCTTTATACGTCTTTTTGGGGTGGAGGCATGGCAATAATAGTTTCTCTGTGCTGCCTTGAAAGACACTAAAAGTGGAGACAATTCCTGATTACCATAGATGTCAAGGTGTTTTGTGCCATTGGTGAGGCATTTGGAAGTAGAAGTAAAATGTAGATTTAGACTAAAAAAGTGATTTTTGTATAAACATTCATTTATATGGCGACCTGCTAGAAACTGCCCTTTCTAATGAAAAACAATTGTGGAGTTCCTGTTGTGGCTCAGCGATAACAACTAGTATCCATGAGGAGTGTGGTTGGATCCCTGACCTCGCTCAGTGGGTTAAGGATCCAGTGTTGCCACAAGCTGTGATGTAGACTGCAAACTCAGCTCAGATCCTGCATTGTGGTGGTGGTGGTGTAGGCTGGCAGCTACAGCTCTGATTCGACCCCTAGCCTGGGAACTTCCATATGCTGTGGGTGTGGCCCTAAAAAAAAAAAAAAAGGAATAAAAAGAAAAATAATTGTTAGCAAATAATAATGATTTTAGTATCTTTTTATTTTATACAATTTCTATTTTTATAAATGAATGAAAACTTAATTGTTTTCATTTGGGAGAACCAGATCTTTGAAAAGCAGTTCAAAGGACAGCCATTGGATACTTATAAGTTAGGGGCCTCTTTTTTCAAATAAGGTACCCCAAACTCTCATCTAAAAATGAGATTCCTAGTTCAACAGCATTGGTGTCTCCTGAGAGCTTGTTATAAATGCAAAATATTGGGCCAAAGCCCATATCCACATAATCAGAACCTGTGTTTTAATCAAAATCACCAGGCAGTTTTTGTATACACATTAAAATTGAGAAGCACAGCTATAATGCTTCTCGGCAGAATCTCTCACTTGCTCTGTATGTGTGTGTTTTAACTGTGGGATGCTGATTGGAGTTGGTCTTCTGCAGTTCAGGAGTAGGAGGAGACAATAAGAAGTTCACATCAGAATTTTAGTGGAACCCCAAAGTAGGCAAGTATTTAATTTAGAACTCTCAGGGTTTTGGTCGTTAGGTACTTATAGTTGGAATCAGTGGCACCTTGCGACTCTGCTAATGTTAAACAGTTGATTCTTTTTGGTTTTTAAGTGTCTTATCAAATTTCAGATGTTCTGGTATTTTCTCCCAGTAAAAATGTAGTCAGCATTTCCAAAGTATATTCTATGGTATCTTTTTCCCAGAAGATGCTCTTAGTAGAAAGAGCCTGTGGTCTCATAAGTTTGGAAAGTGCTATATACCTTGCTCCTCTCTAGGAGAATAACTGTACATTGATTTGTATTAAAAGTTCTGAGAACCTGGTGTAGTAATTTATTTTAGCATTTTACAAATTTACTTGACCATAGCATCCAGCATCCTTTTTTTTTTTTAAATACAACCATTCTTATCTTTAGCATATGCACACACAAGCTTCTTTCTAGTATTTATTTTTCTTAATCAAAATAAGAGATGAAGACAGCTTTTGAAGTTGTCATGATATTATGCTCCACATAAACCGTACTTTCTAATATTGTTATTTAAGTGCAAGAGATACTGGTATAGCCCTTGTGTGCTGAAGGAATTGAGTATGGCAAATATTTCTAGAGCTGAAATAACTGAGAAAAGCATCTTCTAGAACGTGAACCTTGAATAGATCCCGGTGAGATTTGGTGGGCAAATGGAAGGGGGGAAATTGAGCATTCTCAATGTCTGCTAGAATGAAGGAAGCCATGAGCAAGGGATGAAACAAATATTTCAGCTCAATGAATGGTTACTGAAATCCCTAATATAGAGTAGGCTTTGTTCTTGCCCATGGGCATACAATAGTGAGGAAGACATTTCTGTCCTCCAGCCATTTGTTGGACTGACTATAGTATATCCTGGTGAATTATTGAGAGCTAAAATCCGGACCATAGAAATTTCCTGGGGGATTTGTAAGAAGTAAAGTTGGCCAGTGTACTGTATGCTGGAAAGCCACAGGCAGGATGCCAATGTAGTGATATGAGCCTGTAGTGAGGGGAACAGAGGATAGACAATTAGGAGAGAAATTCAGAAGGTAAGAGGACAGATCAAACAACCCTAGAAGTCTTAGAGCTAAAGGCGACGGGGAAGTCTAACACCCCAAAGGCAATATATTGTGATAGTTAGAATCGGTGCTAGACTCTGGAGTAAGATGGGCTGGGCCCACCTTCTGATGACTTCATGTCATCAAGCCTCAAGCTCTTCAACTATAACATGGGTGTAATAAGGTAGGAAAATAGTAAGTGGCTGGTTTAAAAAGTATTTTAAGAATAATTTCAAGCTTATGGAAAAGTTGTAAGAATAGTATGCTTTTTTTTACTCAGATTCACCTGTTAACATTTTATCTCATTTATCATTTTGGTACTTCCTCTCTCTTCCTTCCTACACACACACACGCACACATACACACGTGCACACTTTTCCCTGAATTTTGAGCAGAGGTTGCATTTATGCCTGAAAGGACGTCAGTGTGTATTTCCTGTTAGGGATGTTCTTTTCCATAACTGGTACAAGAATGAGCTTCATTGTATTTACTGTGATACTTATCTCTAATCTATCATCTGTATTCCAAATTATCATATGACCCAGTAATGTTCCTTGCATAAGCATTTTCTTCCTTCAGTAAGAAATCCACTCAAGGACCAGGTATTGCATTTAGCTGTCCTGTCTCTTTTGCCCCCTTTTTTTTTTTTTTGTCTTTTGTCATTTTAGGGACGCACCTGTGGCATGTGGAATTTCCCAGACTAGGGGTTGAATCAGAGCTACAGCTGCTACACCAGAGCCACAGCAACTTGGGATCCGAGCTGTGTCTGCAGCCTACACCACACCTCACCGCAATGTCGGATCCTTAACTCTCTGAGCAAGGGCAGGGATCGAACTCATGTCCTCGTGGATACTAGTTGGGTTTGTTAACTGATGAACCACGATGGGAACTCCTCTTTTGGCTTCTTTTATTCAAAATGGTCACATGGCCTTTCTTTTATGAGATTGACTTTTTTTTTTTGTCTTTTGTCCTTTTTTAGAGCCACACCCGTGGCATATGGAGGTTCCCAGGCTACGGGTCTAATCAGAGCTACAGCCAGCCTACGCCAGAGCCACAACAATGTGGGATCCAAGCCGCATCTGCGACCTACACCTCAGCTCACAGCAACGCCACATCCTTAACCCTCCGAGCAAGGCCAGGGATTGAACCCACAACCTCATCATTCCTAGTGGGATTCATTTCCTCTGCGCCATGATGGGAACTCTGAGATTGACATTTTTGAATGATACAGTCCTTCATCGTCTTTCTGTCTGTCTATCACCTCTTATTTGGAATTGTCTGCTGTTTCCTCATGATTAGATTTGGGTTATGTAGTCCAACAGGAATACCCCATAAATGGTGTTGTATCCTTTTTGGGCTGTCACAGCTGAAGGCACATTGGGAATGTTAATTTTTATCATTCAGAGTGTTGTCAGATTTCTCTGCTGTAGAGTTCTTTCTTCCCCCCTTGTAACTATGATAAGCGGTCAGTGGGGAAATACGTTAAGATCATGCAGATATCTGCTCCTCACCAAAATTTCCACCTAGATTTAGCATCTATTGATAATTCTTGACTGGTACAGTTTTTTCTGTAATGGTTGCAAACTGCTGACTTTCCAATTCCAGCCCCCTTCCAGTCAGCATCATTGTTCTACTGTAAGCAAAAACCATTCTGATGACTGATTGATTGATTTACTTACTTATTCATTCACTCATTTATCCTTGGTATGAGCTCATGGTTATCTGTTCTTTTCATTATTTATAATTCATTACTCAATTATTGTGGTGCCCAGATCATCCAAGTTTGGTTAGTAGAAGTGTGTAGCATTCCCCATCACATTAATGAGTGCTTCCTTTCTTGGTAAAGCAAGTTGTCACAGGCTTATCTCTGATCTGTTCCATCCTGGTGGCTTTTAGCAGCCATTTCTCTGAAGAGCTCTGACTGTTTTAAGGGGAATTGGTTTAGAGATCAAGATCTGGGCACTAGTGTGAGCATTAGTGCGTAAGGTAGTGGACTGTGTACATCACTGTGGGGTCTTGGCTTTCGGGGTCTTTTCGAGGAGAGGGCTAGGCAGTGTAAGCGTATATTTATATACACATCAACATTGGTGCCTAAACATATGCAGACATGCATACTGATAACACATATATATGGAATTTAGAAATCTTAGTTCACAGCAGTATTTCTAATACATTCTCGTTTTCCACTTTTCTGTATTTTTATGTCCCTTCTACAGCGAGAACATTGGCTTCCCACAGCATCAACACTTTTAACTTATTTGAGCAACTCAGTTATATATTTAAAACAGTTTCAGAATTGGTTCATGGTACCACTCGAACAAAGAGATTTACCAGAAAGAGTTTGATTTGTTTGAAGTTCTCCCTCTCCACCCAACTCAGTTCTGTGAGTATATATAATCAAAGGCTGTACTCATAAGTACTTGGATTACTTCTTTTTTATCCCGAGTATGGATATGTATTAATTTGAAATATAGTTGATTTCACTCATTTTAGTTTTCTTTCAGCTTCACATCCTTATTTAACTTTTTGAATATGTATAAAATGACTTACTTTTACAAAAAATTAAAATTTTTTGAAAAGGTCCTTCCATTTCCTCCTTCCTTTATAGGTAACTAACCAACTCTGTTGCCTTATAGTTCATCATCCTTCTTCTTTTCTTTTGGCTATACCAGTAACATATGGAAGTTCCTGAGCCAGGGATTGAATCTGAGCTGTAGCTGTGACCTACGCCATAGCTGTGGCAACACTGGATCCTTAACCCACTGTGTCACGACAGTTCATCCTTCCTTTTATAAAGATAAGCAGTGGGTTAAGGATCCAGCATTGTCACTACTGTGGCTCTGGTTACAGCTGTGGCAAGGATTCAGCCCCTGGCCTGCGAACTTACACATGTTGCAGGCGTGGCCAAAAAAAGATAAGCAGGTAAATTTTCTTAAATTTTTTTTTTAAATTTCTCCTTTCTTACTAAAGGTAGCTTACTGTGTATGTTCTTTTGTAATTTGCTTTTTCATTTATCAATATCTCTTAGAAATAAATTCATATCAGTTTATAGAGATTTCTCATTCATTTTTACAGATGCTTACAACTTTAATTTGTATCTGGTTTGTTCAACCAATTTCTTATGCATGGTTATTGAAATAATTTCCAATATTTTACAGTTGTAAATAATGCTGTGATGAATATTCTTATTTTTTTTTTGTCTTTTTGCCTTTTTTTATGTAGATGCGCACCCACGGCATATGGAGGTTCCCAGGCTAGGGGTCTAACAGGAGCTGCAGCTGCTGGCCTTCGCCACAGCCACAGCAACGCGGGATCCGAGCTGCGTCTGCAACCTGCACCACAGCTCACGGCAACACCGGATCCTTAGCCCACTGAGCAAGGCCAGGGATCGAACCCGCAACTTCACGGTTCTTAGTCGGATTCGTTAACCACTGAGCCACGAAGGGAACTCCTGGATTTTAGTTCTAATTAGAAAGACTTTTTATAAATTCCCAGGTTATCAGAGGAATTCAACTTTTTAAAAAATGCTTGTATGGTTTCACAAGTAAATCTCTGATTTACTTGAAGTTTTTTTTGTGTGTGTTTGATGTGAGAAACAGGTCAGATTTTTTTCTTTCCCCCAAATGTCTACCCATTTGTTAAAAAGACCAGTCTTGTGCCAATGTTTTGGTGTCACTTTATCATAGCTAAATCTGTTTTTGGCTTTTGTGTTCTCTTTCACTGGGGTCTCTGTTCATGTAGCAGCACCACACTGTTTTAGTTATAGAGGTTTTGTCATATGTTTTAATGAGAGCCTTCTTCACCCATATATATTTCTTTTCAAAGTTGCCTAGCTTCTCCTGGACTTTTCTTTTCCACTTGAACTTCAGCATCAAATTACCTAGCTCAAGTTAAATATGTAGGTTTATGGCATATTGATGTTGAGATGTCCTAACCAAGGATGAAGTATTTCCTTTCAGTCATTTAGGCCTACCCTTATGTCTTTTAGAGTGTTTATTCCTCTTCATGTAGGTTTTGAACATTTCTGTTTATTCCTAAGCTTTTGATATTTTTATTAATGGGACTTTCTCATTCATTATATATTCTTTCTGGTTTTGTGTGTGCGCATCTTATTGATTTTTGTATACTTATTTTGTATTCCTATACCTTGCTGAAATCTTTTGTTTTTTGAGTCTTATCATTGATTTTCTAGGGTTTTCCAGCTCATCTGCATCAGGTAATCTGCAAATAGTTTTGTTTCTTCTTTTAATTCCTACTTTTGACATTTGTAATGGTTTTCTCCCATCTGATTTCAATGACGAATATGCCCAATAGTGGTCATACTGGGCATTCTTGCCCATTTCTGACTTTAGTAGAAATGAGTCATGTTACATTGACAGCTGTTACTGGGGGAATAGATAATTATTATTATATTATTATTATTATATTGCATGAGATAATGTACTGTTCAGAGGGCTTTAGGGGCACTCTTTGTATTTACGTGTATTATCATATTTAATTCTCTGCAATATCTCTCTTCCTTTTCATAACCAAATTTTTGGAAGGGGTTATCTCTCTGCCTGGTAACTTTTCACCTTCATTTCCTCACTTCCCACTCTCACTCCTCAAACAACTCCACTCTCGTTTCTCCATTGTCAAAACCTAGGCCACCTTTAAGACCTGTGTGTTATTAAATCTAATGGAATTTTTTTGCCCATCTTTGTCTTTTTTAGTTTTCCTCTCAGATACATTCAGCATTTCAGACCATGCCTTCTTCTACCCGCACTTTCCCCCCTTAGCTTCTGTAAAATCACATTCTTCTGTTGTTCCATTTCAGTCTTCTAGCTCTTCTTTTTGTATGTGACTTCTAATGTCATGTTCTAGGCTTCTTTTAAGATTCTGTCTTCTTTTTGAACTTTATGTATATTAGTTTTATAAGCAAACCTATGGCCCAGTTTATCACTATAGATATAAATAAATTATTATTAAACTGAGAGTAATATAATTAGTCCTCACCTGTCTTCTGAGATCAAGATCTACACGCCCACTGCTATTTGGCATCCATTTCCACTTGACAGCATAAGTTCTGACCCCTCCTTCAAATGCCTCCAGTTTTATTTCAGTGACTAGTGCTGTTACATATCTCATTGTAAAAGCTAGAAATCTGAGTGTCTTCCTGGATCCTTTTTACTCACCACCTTTATCCACTGCATTATCTTATGTAGATTCTCTCTCTACTTTCTCTAGTTTTCTCTATCCCAAAGGAAAGAGAGAGTCTGTCAGGCAGAAGAAACATCATGAGTATAAGGAATAGAGATGTTATGTTTAGTAGAATACATAAAGTGGAGACTTATAAGTAAAATTAGAAGTAACCTAACAGCCATGTTGTTGAATATGCTGATTGCAAGAATAAGGAATTTGGGTGGCCCTTGGATGCCCATATGTAAATGAGATGATTGGTTAACTTTTGTAGCACTTGGTGAGATTGAAAAAAAAAGAGAGGGACTGCACATGGGAGACTAGTTAGGAATCTAGCAGTTTTAGCAGCTCTCTTAAGAGGTATTAAGTGCCTATGTTAGGATGTGACATTGGAGAAAAAGATAAATTTGATTGATACCACAATGTTATTCAGTAAGATATGACAAGAAAGGAGATCTGAAGGTACAAAAGGTAATTATTGAAGACTCAAGATTTCCTTACAGAGCAAAGTGGGTCAAGTGGAACATTTTGGAGAAAGATAATGAGTTCTGCATTTGATCTGTTGTGTCTAAGGTCCTAATATGGACCATCAGGTAGAGACAGTGAATGACTGGACACAGAGGAGATTTCTTCTTTGGTGCCAGCTCCATCTGATAGTATAGTGACCGCCCTGTTTTGAGAAGTCATTTGAGGCAGCATCCCACAGTGTATATGCCAGCTCTGCTCTGACCCTTGAGATCTAGGTCAGTACTAGAGACAAGAGGACAGAAGGTGATAGTTGAAGGCATGAAATTTGAATGAAACTGCTAAGCCAAAAAAAAGGAGTTGGTGAAACGAGAAAGGCATCAGACAAAGAAATATCTTGGAGAACCCACTGTGTGTTAATAAGGTGGAAGCATCAGAAAGAGTTAGAAACTGATGGGTCTATTGTTGGCAAAAAAAAAAAAAAAAAATATATATATATATATATATATACATATATGTGTGTGTATATATATATGTATAGAAACGAGGGAAAGAAGGTTTTAGGAAGGAGATCTTAGATGTTAGAGATGCAGAGAAATCAAGGCGAATAAAGACTTGAGAAAGGGCATTACATTTGAAGTTTGAGAGTGTATTTTTTTTTTTTTTTGTCTCTTTGCCTTATCTAGGGCCGCACCCGCGGCATATGGACGTTCCCAGGCTAGGGGTCTAACAGGAGCTGTAGCGGCCGGCCTTTGCCACAGCCACAGCAACGCGGGATCCGAGCCACGTCTGCAACCTGCACCACAGCTCACGGCAACGCCGAATCCTTAACCCACTGAGCAAGGCCAGGGATTGAACCCGCAACCTCATGGTTCGTAGTTGGATTCGTTAACCACTGAGCGACGACGGGAACTCCGAGAGTGTATTTTCAGTAATTTGAAAAGGGCTGGAGTTATGTAAAAAGAGATCTGTACTTTTGTAAATAGAATGTTGAAAAATACCCTTTAAGAAAAATGGGAAGAGTTTTTGAAAAGTTAAATAGGCAAGTAATACTAGTATTTGTTAGACTTTGAAAAAGTTTGTAAAATAAGTGACAATTAAAAAAAATTCATCGTGGATCGGAAACGGAATTCATGGTATGAAATGAAAAGTATGGTGAGTATGCCGTTTTAAATTTTGTAGTGTATATAAACAGCAAGTAGTGCGAAACATTGCAGATTTTAACATGATACTTAGATGTAGGCAGCAAAGTGCTGGTAAAGCAAGAGGTGAGGGTTTAAGTGCAGGATTTCTGCTGCCAGCTGCATGGGGTGCAGGGGTCTGGCAAAAGGCTTTCGTTTTTGACAGTTGGAAAGTGGTACGAGCAAATTGGGCTACATTTTACTACGAATAATGAGCTGTGACTGGCTTATTCTGATGGAGGAAAAAAAAATAGGTTATTTCGGTGAAGTTTTAGATCACCTAAACGTATTTCTAAATACCTAGAAATATTGGCCTACTCTGATGATCTGGCCCAAAACACCAATTAAAAGGATATTTTATTTATAGAAGCAATTTGATATAAGAATAGAAAGTGATGAAGATGCAACACATCTGAGAAAGGACATACATTGCTCATTGTTATCAGATGTTAGCATTCAATACGTTATGTAGTTCTGGTTAGTGACTCTTAACGAGGACTTAACCCATCTCTAGAAGACACAAAACAGAAAAAGAAATAAGCATGAATTAGGGAAGTGGACATATTAAATCAAAATCGGAAACTTTATATATCCAGCAAAATTTTAGAATTTTCTTATTAAATCTATCTATAGATCCTCTTGATGTTTTAAGTTGATAATCATAACTGAAAAAATGTAGCTTTGTTTCTTCCCTTCTTTGTTTATTGTGCCTTTTATGTTTTCATCTTAATATGCTGTCTTGGAAATTTTAGTACAGTCTCTTATAAAAGTGATGATAGTGGGCATCTGTCAAGGATGGTGCTTCTGATGTGTCACCATTATGTGTTATGTTTGCTATGGATTTTTGAAAGATGCATTTCATTCAATTCGTCACTTTAAGGTAGCTTTCTTGTTTTTCTTTTTCTTTTTCTTTTGGCCCACAGAAGTTCCTGGGCCACAGATTGAA
Source organism: Catagonus wagneri (assembly GCA_004024745.2). Lineage (NCBI taxonomy): Eukaryota > Metazoa > Chordata > Mammalia > Artiodactyla > Tayassuidae > Catagonus > Catagonus wagneri. The sequence goes on along the minus strand of PVHT021183699.1, from coordinate 5,186,933 downwards.
CTCACGCCACAGCAACGACCAGAGCCACAGGAGGGAAACAAACAGATTCTTAACCGCTAAGCCACCAGGGACCTCTGCTTTCTTGTTTTTCTAGTTATAATTCGTTTCTGATTTGAAAAATTGTGAATGATGTTGAATATCCTCAAAATATTTTTTCTGAATCTATTGAAGTAATGCTATAGTTTTGCTCCTAGTGGATTGCATAATATGTGGTGTTTTATTAACAGAAAACCTAAGGTAAACTTCATAAGCAAAAAGTTTGTTAGTCTGTTCTCCAAGAAATGAGCAGTCATTTTTCTCCTTGATTTCTATAGGTCCTGTCTTAAATCCAGTAGGTTGTGGTACTGATACTTGCTCTTCAGAAGTTAGCAGGGATAAAACGGAATTGAGTAAGAGGGTCAGCTACAAATTTGCAAATGACTCTACCTTTGTTTTCCTTTTAAGCTCAACTTTGATTTCTTTTCCTTCTAACCAGAGATTAGATACCTATTCTTTCATATCTACATATTTCAAATATGAAAAGGAAAACATTTATAGTTAGGTGCAGGTATATTAAGTTATTAAGTCATAATTAGTATGAACACAGAAAGATTGCTACACAGAAAGATTGCTAATGTGGATTCAAATTTATGTAAAATTTCAGGTAAAGGTGTAGGTCCTCTTGGAGGGAGACTGCATATTGGAGGGTCATTATGTAAAACTTTAAAATGGATGAATTTACTTTCCATTTTTATTCACTACTATATATGGAGTTTTTTAATAGCACACACTAGATATTATTGAGAAAATATTTTAAGTTGCCGTTTGTATTAATTGGTTATAATAACCTGAATCTAATGATACTCTTTTAAATTTCTTGGAAATGATGGTTTTAAAAAATTTTACTTTTTAAATTAATAGTTACCTGACTTTTGAGATCACTTCTCATCTGGGATATTATCTGTATATTACTTTCCAAAAGATATTCTGAAAAATACCCAATTTTAGTCTAATAGCTATAGCAGCTTTTGCACAGTTAATCATTCTCCTCGGTAAAATTAAATTAACTGTTGGAGGGGAATTTATGAAGCCATTTTTTCTGTTTTCTCCTCTTATTGTGTTACACAGTATAGCCAGAGTTGGAATTTCATGTTTATCTGATGCTATTGGTGTGCATTGGGAGCCTTCCTGGGGGGTATAACATGATATGAAAACTATTTGGGTTATTTGTTGTTGTCTTTGTTCAGTGTAGAAATTGTCAAAGTGTATGTTTTTTGTTTTTTGTTTTGTCTTTTTGACTTTTCTAGGGCCGCACTCACAGCATGTGGAGGTTCCCAGTCTAGGGGTCTAATTGGTGTTGTAGCCGCCGGCCTACGCCACAGCCAGAGCAACAGCAACACGGGATCCGAGCTGCTTCTGCAACGTACACCACAGCGCATGGCAACGCCGGATCCTTAACTCACTGAGTGAGGCCAGGAATCGAACCTGTAACCTCATGGTTCCTAGTCGGATTAACCACTGAGCCACGATGGGAACTCCCTCAAAGTGTATGTTTTGATTTTAACAAAAAGATTTTTAAAATGTGTGATCTGGGAGTTCCCTTCGTGGCTCAGTGGTTAACGAATCCAACTAAGAACCATGAGGTTGCGGGTTCGATCCCTGGCCTTGCTCAGTGGGTTAAGGATCCGGCGTTGCCGTGAGCTGTGGTGTAGGTCGCAGACGTGGCTTGGATCCCGCGTTGCTGTGGCTATGGTGCAGGCCGGCGGCTACCGCTCCTGTTAGACCCCTAGCCTGGGAACCTCCATATGCCGTGGGTGCGGCTCTACATAATACAAGGCAAAAAGCCAAAAAAAAAAAAATGTGTGAGCTGAACGCTTAATAAAGTTTTCCTGTTGTAAAGTGCTACATTTAACTTTTCTCCTCTGAAGGTCATTCTCTTCTATTTAATTATATTAAACCAAGAATTTCTTATGCTAGTTATTTTAATTTCATTTGTGTGTTCCAAAAATTATTTTATAGAATTTCCATATAAATTAATAATTAATAATCATAATTTTCCTTATTAAAATACATATCAGCCCTTTATATTATCATTAATTATAATATTCTCATGTTTCGTATGTCATAAGTAACCAAAGATTTGAGTAAAGTAATAAAATAAAAAATACTTGAGGAAAATTAAATCCTACTAAGAAGCCTACTATGATTGACTTTATGGGAGAAGGGTCAGAGAGGTGGGCAGTAGGGTTATTGATGGAATAAGAGACTTGTTTTTCTTATGTTCTAGTCTATCATCGTTTAGAAGAGTGAGGCTAGCAAGATAAAATGTGCCTGGAACTACAAGGCAGGCTTGTATGATTTATCTTTTTTTTTTTTCAAAATATAGTACAGTAGTCACAGTAATTTGGTGAATAATGTTTGTCTTTATGTGAAAAAGTATATTCAGTATCGTGAAACTATTATTACAGCATAAATATAATTTCTGTATTGCATTATTATTGGATGTTAACAAAGCCTCCCCCCTTCTTTTGTTGTTTAACTTGCAGAAACCTCACAAGATTTGTCACAGTTAAGCACATGTTCATATTTACTGTTATGCTTCTCCCAATAATACATACTCTACTGATCTTCAGTCACTAAGTTGATAAAATAAACCCCCATGGATGGTGAACTTTGTTTTAACTTTGTGATCAGATTTTCTGGTGACTAAAAGACTATCTTTTTTCCTTTTAAAAATACTCGGTCAGAGTTCCCGTTGTGGCTTAGTGGTTAATGAACCTGACTAGGATCCATGAGGTTGCAGTTTGGATCCATGAAGTTTCGGGTTTGATCCCTGGTTTTGCTCAGTGGGTTAAGGATCTGGCATTGCTGTGAGCTGTGGTGTGGGTTGCAGATGTAGCTCGGATCCAGCATTGCTGTGGTGTAGGCCAATGACTATAGCTCCGATTCGACCCCTAGCCTGGGAACCTCCATATGCTGCAGGTGCGGCCATAAAAGACAAAAATAAACAAACAAACAAACAAAAAACAAAAAAAAATCTTGGTCATGCTTTCTGTGCTGACTCTTCTGAGCATAATTTTAACCTTTGTGGGATAATTAAAATGGACCTAAAGTTCTGAAAATCAGAAGTGCTGTTGAGCAGAATTATAGTTGCTAAGAATGCCAGGCAAAGCACACATTTTTAGTGCATGTAATTTATTTCTGCTAAGACTTAAACTTTTGACAATTCTAGAATTTTCTGAGGTACATTGTCCTTAAAGTGTTGTATGTAAGTTTATTTGTGTATGTTTGAATTGGGTGGTTTTGTAAAAGTATATTATATTATGTAAGTAATACTTGTAGTTCAAGAGCTTGATTCTTTAAAAAAAAAAAAAAAAAGAAAAGTTAATGAGTCACCCATTCCTGGAAAGACACTCTAAGATTGTTAATTACATGAAGCTGGGAAGACCAGTCCATTAGGAGAAGCTCAACTGCTTTGAGAACAGTTTTTGCTCTGATGAGAGGTTTTTGTACAAGAAGAAAGATTAGCCCTGAAGAGAACCATACCAATCTAAAGATGAATGTTTTGAGCATATGGAAGCCTAAGTTGAACTCAGAATATCATGGCTTAGCAAACTATTAAAGTTATATTAAGTGGTTTCCAGGTACCAAATCTTGGTTAAATAGAGCTCAAGTAGACTAAGCTAAGGGTCAAAATAGAGTAATCATGGTAAAAAAAAAAAATACCAGTATTTATTGAACTTAGTCTTAATTTTTAAAAATTTTCATACTGGATAATTAAAATATTTCCTAAAAGTAATTTATGTATAATGTAGTATGTACTATTGAATCTTATTAGCACATGCGTTCTGTTTTCTGGATGACATTATTCCTTTGTTTTAAGAGCTAGAAAAAGTGGCTTAATCTGAAACTTACTGTTCCATTTTAAACATGTTCCAACTGAGGAACTATGTTAAGTGTCAAAACAAGTCTAGCCTTTTGGCAAGAGTGACAGGTTTTTCATTAAGGACATGCTGGAATTGCCTTTAGAAAGTACTTTCTTAATCTCTTCGAACTCTTCAATTGGTTATGTCAGCTTTGGGAGGAGGATGGAGTAGCCCACAGACCTGAATTTTCTAAGAGTTTTGCTATCATTTATTCTTAGTATAGTAAATTTCTATTTGAAGCCTTATTCTGGGAATTAATCTATATTCGTTGCACAGGATGTATTTCGGCTTTGGCCAGCCTGCACACTAGTTTTAGGGATATTTGACAAGGAATACCATTTTAAAAAGTCTGTTTCTTAAATGTTTATGCATGTATGGTCTATCAAGGGTAACATGTTGAAAATTATCTAGGAATTAGTTGTTTAGAAAGTTTAATCATTGACTGAAGCACAGAGGTTGGGGAGATTTATTTTCAGAGAGAGCTTTCTTGTAGTACTAAATCCAAGATATAGTGCATTTCATAGTGAAGATAAGTGAGAGAAATCAGTGTCTGAGCTCCATAAATCACAGATTTCAGTGTTATGAGTCCATGGTTTGTTGTTATAGGGGACACAGACATCACTGTCCATGGTACGTTTTCAGAGTATTCCAATGATATATAGTGATAAAGGAATCACTTTAATTCCCATATGATTTTTTTTTTTTGCCTAACAAATATTTTATTTTTTAATTTTTTTTCTTAATGGATTTTATTTCAATTATAGGTGTACATAAATCATCACAAGTCAATTTTACAGATTTTGTATCCCAAACCCACAGTGCATCCCCCCACCCCCCACACTGTCTTATTTGAAAAACCAAGGTTTTCCAAAGTCTGTGCGTCATTGTCTGTTCTGTAAGAAGGTTCATTGTGTCTTCTTAGTTTCCACATGTAAGCGGTAGCATTGGGTGTTGCTATCTTATTGTCTGACTGGTTTCACTTCGCATGATAATTTCTAAGTCCATCTATGTTCCTATAAATGTTGGTAATTCGTTCCTTTTAATGGCTGAGTAACATTCCATTGTGTGTATGTACCATATCTTCCCTATCCACTCTTCTGTCGATGTGCATTTAGGTTGTTTCCATGACCTGGCTATTGCATAGAGTGCTGCAGTGAACACTGGATTACATGTGTCTTTTCGAGTCATGGTTTCTGCTGGATAGATGCCCAGGAGTGGGATTGCTGGATCAAATGGTAATTCTATTTTGAGTTTTCTGAAGAATCTCCATACTGTTTTCCACAGTGGCTGCACCAATTTGCATTCCCACCAACAGTGTAATAGGGTTCCTTTTTCTCCACATCCTCTCCAGCACTTATTGTTTGTAGACATTTTGAAGATGGCCATTCTGGCTGGTGTAAGGTGGTACCTCATAGTGGTTTTGACTTGTATTTCTCTAATGAGGAGCGATGCTGAACATCTTTTTGAAGGAATCCAAATTGGGAAAGAAGAAGTAAAACTATCACTTTTTGCAGACGACATGATACTATACCTAGAGAATCCTAAAGACTCTACCAGAAAACTATTAGAGCTCATCAATGAATTTGGCAAAGTTGCAGGATACAAAATTAACACACAGAAATCAACTGCATTTCTATATACCAACAATGAAAGATCAGAAAGAGA
>PVHT021183699.1:5087446-5180363 GCA_004024745.2 Catagonus wagneri | reverse complement strand
AAAATTATAAGGCGCTGATGAAAGAAATCAAGGATGACTTAAACAGGTGGAAAGACATACCATGCTCTTGGATTGGAAGAGTCAATATTATCAAAATGACTATACTACCCAAGGCAATCTACACATTCAATGCAATCCCTATCAAATTACCAATGACATTTTTCAAAGAACTAGAACAAAATAGTTTAAAGTTTGTCTGCAAACTCAAAAAACCCAGAATAGCCAAAGACATCCTGAAAAAGAAAAATGGAGCTGGAGGAGTCAGGCTCACCATATGATTTTGACCAACATTACTTACAGATGTAGGCACTGTGATGAATATGGCTTGTGGAGTGTCGCAGACCTGAGTTTAAATACCATTTATTAACTGTGTGATATTAAATGGTAAGTTTACTTACCAGTGCCTACATTTCTTTATCCGTATGAGTGGAATAATCATAATAAAACTTTTGCATAGAGCAGTTAATGGGGATTAACTGAAATGACGTTTCCTAAAACACAAGAGTCTTCTAGGGGATCCTCCTCCCATGGTCACTCCTACCCTCAGTACCGTGGGCTGAGAAATTAATTTCATGAGCCATTGCTCAGAAGGGCAGTTGTAAAAGTACATTTTACGTATTGGTAGTCTTTAGGTGAGGACATTTCTAAATGTTTTCAATGGAAGATAGTATTTCAGTGAATATTTAGGCTGCCGTGTTTTAAAAGCAGCAACAGTTTTAGATTAAGTAACTTAGTCTTTAAGTTTTTTTTGGTTGTTGTTGTTGTTTTTCCTTTCCACAGATGCTGCTCTGGGAGATGGCTTAGTGTTGACTCCCTTATGCAACAAGTAGGGGTACCCTTTGCAGTGGTGCAGAGGACTGGGGAGGTGAGGGTGACCAGCCTTTATTGAAGGCCTCAATAAGCCTTTTTGAAACTATCCTTGTTAGAAACATGGTAGCGGACTGTTATCTCCCCTTCATTTAATTTAGGTGAGAGAAATAACTGTAAAAATAACTGTACCGAAGAATTCGAGGATCATTCCTAAAAGACTGACTTTGGGTGATTTTTTTTTAAAGCCCTAAAAGTTGGGTGCTTTATTTGGGCTCCTGCCCTGGGACAGTAATAATAATTGCCTGAGAATTCTTGCTTAATTTCCAGTATCCATTAACTTAACATTAACTTAAAAAAAATCTTTATAACCCATTTTAGTTATAAATCCAAAGGGTTTAGTGTACTGTATTTATCATGTTTATGATTTTCTTTTTTTCATTTCACAAGTTTATAATCTTTTAACCTCATAGAATATTTTTTCTTATGGGATTCTGAATATTTTTAGTTTTATACATTTCATTGCAGTGTGAGACCATAATAATTTTTCTTGGGATCTTTAAATATTCTAAAGTGTTTTTGAAGAATATATTTATAAAGTTATCCTTCTGAGTAGTAGAAAATGACATTAATATTGTAAATTAGTTCACTGCTGTTTCATTGAGTTATTAGACTGAAAGCACTGTACATGTCTATGTCTATTTTGCTGAAGTATTAGTTTCAAACCTACTAAACAAGGAACCTAATAGAAAATTTAAAATTCAGCTGTATAGTTTATACCTCTAAGTAGCTCAAAGTGAGATATCACATGAGCTCTGCAGAGACCGTGACTTGGCAGCTTTTTAAAGAGACTATTCAATTGGAGATATTTCTAGGCTTGCACTAGTGTCTTGAAATAAGGAGAATTTCCAAAATAAAATGAAATCTCAAATACTTGTGGAATTAGTGCTGTGATCTGTATCTTCTAGACTTCATTTTAGTCAGTGAATTCAGCTGACCTAATGTTACAAAAGTGAGGAGGATTAAAATGGAGACCATTCATTGGTACTTCTTTTGTCCTCGGCATCCGTTTTTCCGTGGTGCAAGATAATAAGGTGGGGATGTGTCTGAAGTAATAGTATGTTCTTTTCCTCTTAATCGACCTTTTTTCTTATCCCATTCTCCTCTTGCTTTTTTTTTTTTCTTTTTCCCTTTGCTTTTTTAGGGCCATTTCTGCGGCATATGGAAGTTCCTAGGCTAGGGATCAAATCAGAGCTACAGCTGCCGCCTACAGCCACAGCCACAGCAACATGGGATCTGTGCCGAGTCTGCAACCTATACCACAGCTCACTGCAACACCGGATCCTTAACCCACAGAGTGAGGCCAGGGATCGAACCTGCATCCTCATGGATACTGGTCGGTTTCATTTCCGCTGTGTCACAATGGGAACTCACCTCTCCTCCTGTTTTTTTTAAAAAAAAAATCGTTTCATGGCACAAGTAATCTGTCTAACTACTAGATTAGAAACCTTAGAAGTTTACTAAACTGACTTCTATTTCTCTGTCTGGGTACTACCATTTATCTCTTGTTCTTTTGTCTCTCACTCCTCCATTTCTATAGCTACTATGCTAGTTTGGCTGTTAGTCCTCTATCCTAATCTTTCTAAAGTACCCAATAATTGATTCAGCCATTTTTCTGTGCTGCTGATGGTTAGCAACGTTACCCAGTTTGGGTTTCTTTATTTCTTTTTGAGAAGGAGCTAATAGACAGTGAGATCAATAAAGAAACAGTAGTTTGGTAGTAAAGTAAGTGATGGGAAAGTCATGAGCCACAAAGCAGAAAAAATATGTGTGCTAAATAATTGAGTCCTTTGTAGAGCTAACTTATTATCTGTTCTCTTCTGGTTTTAATTAGTTTTGTGCACTTCTGTTTTCTGAGAACTAAAGCTTCCTCAGCTTTGGAATAACTTGGGACTGTGATTACTTTTCATAGGCTTTCCTCCAGTGCAATCAACAGTGATCCAGGTTTTTCTTTTTGCAGTTTGAACAAGTTTGCTTACTGGATAAAGGGTGACAGGCAGGTGATATTACAAAAAGGCAATAGATTAAAAAAAGGAACTCTGAAACAAATGGAATAACATAAGGAGAAGTAGTTAATGAGATATAGAATAATAAGTGTGGAACTGAGAATTTAGAATACAAAGTAAAATTATGGTTAATGCTTAAAGTTTCAGCCTGTTCAATCTCAAGTAATTTCTTCGGAAATATTACTCATTTTCATCTTAGCTAGAGGTACATACAAAAGGAATACTTTAATTACAGATATGCCTGTATCCCTGCTGTGGTGAAGGATGTCTACTTTGAAAAGTCCCATGCCCCATGTCTGCCACAAGAAATGCACAAAAACTAACATAGGCTTAAGGGAATTTTTCACCTCTTGTAGTCAGGTTGAACCTGAAGCTTTCTTTAGGGAAACCACAGTTCTAGGAATTTCCTGACGCTTTATGGGGTATTCAGACTGGTCTTCATGACTCGAATAAAGCTCAGGTGCCCAAAACAACTCTCAGAAATGACCTTTTAGGTTTATTTAAATAGAGTGATTGAGACCGATCTGTTTCTTTTTTTTTCTTTTTGATTGATTTTATTGAAGTATATTTGTTTTATTTACAATGTGTTAGTTTCTGCTGTACAGAAGTGATTCAGTTATGCACATGATATATACACATATACATACCTGTTTTTCAGATTCTTTTCCATTATATATATATGTGTGTGTGTGTGTGTGTGTGTGTGTGTATATACACACATTTCTTTTTTGCCTTTTTAGGGCCACACCCATTGCATATGGAGGTTCCCAGGCTAGGGTCTAATTTGGGTTACAGCTGACAGCCTAAACCATAGCCACAGCAACACCAGATCCAAGCACATCTGTGACCTACACCACAGCTCACAGTGTCACCAGATCCTTAACCCACTGAGCGAGGCCAGTGATCGAGCCCGCAACCTCATCGTTCCTAGTTGAATTTGTTTTCCGCTGCACCACGGCGGGAACTCTGAGATTCTTTTCCATTATGGTTTATCACACGGTATTGAATTTAGTTCCCTGTGCTGTACGCTAGGACCTTGTCGTTCATTAGTCCTACATCAGCCAACTCCAGACTCCCAATCCATCCCTCTCTCACTCCGATCTATTTTTTATTCATAGGCTTGTTTGAACTTGATATCAAAGCTTGATCCTAAATTGATCAGGATGTAGAGATGAGAGGCTGTGTTGGCATCAAGACTGTAGAAGACAGAATCCTCAAATCACAAGAATTCTCTTCTTTCATTGTGCAGACATTGGTTTCTGTTTTGCCTGGAGCTTAGAGTAGTATGGAATCTAACTTGGTACCAGTTATGTTTTGTGAAAACGAACGTGACTATAATAGAAAATAATGTCCTATACTATTATAAGAATTCTGAGATGAATCATTTTGGAAGTGAAGAAATGTTTTATTATTAGGACAATCTGGCAGCATTTTGTTTACCATAAAAGTCAAAGAAACAGTATTATATTGTGTCAGTGCTTTTGGGACCATAGACTATGTAAGGTTTATAAAGTGAAGGGAGGTCATGAACAGAGTGAGTAGTAAGATAAGTTACACCTAGCACTACCTTTACGTTGATGTGACATGATAGAGTGGTTAAGACCATATGGCATCTGAGTTTAAATCTCAGCTTTAGTGATGAGGTGTTGGGCAAGTTAGTGTTAAGTTCTTATTAGCTGTTTTCTTTGTTTTCGTCAGGAGCAGGGTGGAGATGCGGTGGCATTGAGATACTCCATATGCATATTAATATCCTGGTAGAGTACTGATGTCACTGTCACTGAAGTAGTTTTTAAAGCCACTTTGTTATCCTTAGCTTTCTATTCCCTCTCACGGTCCTGACGTAATATGGGAGGCTGAAAACAGACAGACAAACGGGTCGGTATTTTCTAGGATTCAGAGGAGTACAAGGAAAATAGTATAAAATAAACTTAAACTTTTAAATGCTCACATTTAGCTTCACAGAGGAACCTTGAAATAATAACCTACATTTTGAAATCTCAAAACTAGAGATTAAATTCAGTTAACCTTGGGCAGAAGTTTGAGGTTTTGGAATTTGTTGGAATCTCACAGACTCTGGAAGGTTGTTAAGGCTGCCCTGACTCAGTGCCCTGCTGGTAGATCAGGTTAGTGGGGGCTGCTGGGACGATGACTGGATGTATTCTTCCTTAGCGACAGTTGTGGTTCATGAGAGGGAAGGATGGACAATAATTTTCTAAGTGGTCTGCAGTGTCTGGAAATACAGAGGACATTTTCTGTCTTGAATGCTGCTTTGCTACCAGTGTATGTTAACATTTATTGGTGTCGCGAGGGTTATGTGTAAGCTCTTAACTGTTACTGTATTATGCCCTCTTACATATTTTTAAGATTCTTTACTAATCAGCAATACAGTTAACTAGTGGTTAACTTTTGTTTTTTTGGTATACCAGCAACATGCAGAAGTTATTGGGCCAGGTATCATACCTGAGCCACAGCAGTGGCATCGCCAAGTCTTAACTGCTAGACCCCCCAGGGAATTCTGACAGTGGTTAACTTTGCAACAAAGTTTTCCTTATGAACATTCATCTCCCTTAAATATGCCTATGTCTTTTGACATGTAAATCCCTAAATGATTTTGTTTTAATCACAAGACTAAAATCTATGTTAAGGAAAATCAAATTTGATGGAGACGATTTATGTATACTACTACTAGTAGTATATGTTAAAACTGCTTCAATTATCCCTCTTTCAATTGAAAAGGAACGTTGATAGCAATTGTTCAGAAATGTATTTGAAATTTTTATATCAAGTTGGGTATAATTTAATTGGATTAAATTAAACAGTATATGTGTTCAGCAAATAATTTAAAAATTATGTGCCTGAAAAATGATTGTCGGTAGATATTCTCTTTTTTTTTTTTAGAGGGCCGTACCCATGGAATATGAAAGTTCCCTGGCTAGGGCTCAAATCAGAGCTGTAGCTGCTGGGCTACAGCACAGCCAAAGCAACAGGGGAACCTTAACCCACTGAGCGAGGCCAGGGATTGAACCCACATCTTCATGGATGCTAGTTGGGTTCGTTAACTGCTGAGCCACAACGGGAACTCCAGAGGAGTTTCCTTAAGAAAGCTTAAAGAGTCATGTGTTCCACTGCTGCATCAGAATCTTTGGGAGGGTCTGCTTGAGAATCTCCATCTTAAGAAGCTTCTTAGGAGATTTTCTCTGCACACTGAAGTTGTAGAACCACTGCTTAATTCTCTATTGGCAGTTTTTAGGAGATTGGCTTCTGTCCTTCTGATGGAAGCTACCCTTCCTCAGTTGGGGCAGCAAGAGGGTTGGGCTGAGGTGGCCATTCGCCATGTGCTGGGGAATTTCCAGGGCTATCAGTGTTGGTCTTGATTTTGAGTCCACTTTCAGCTGACACTCCTGTGGTGAAAGAACATGTCATGTTGTTCTGTTTTGTTTTGTTTGCTTTTTAGGGCCGCACTCGTGGCATATGGCGGTTCCCAGGCTGGCGGTTCCCACTTGCCAGCCTACACCACAGCCACAGCAATGCCAGATCCAAGCTGCATCTGTGACCTATACCACAGCTCACGGCAATGGCAGATACTTAACTAACCTACTGAGCGAGGCCAGGGGTGGAACCCACAACCTCATGGTTCCTAGTCAGATTTGTTTCCGTTGAGCCACTATTGGAACTCCACGGAGAATGTCATGTTAATGGTGATGCCCAACCCAGAGCTTTCACGTGTTTCCTAAAATGTTAATACTTCTTAGGATGGGAGGAATTGCAGATGAGGAAATGTAAGAGAGATTTTGGGGCCAGGGTTGGAACTGAGTTGAGTTTAAAACCTAGACTCTTTGATTTATAATATTATTTATATATGATATATTAAAATAATATATATATTATATGTCTCAGGTGTACAGCATAGTGACACACAATTTTTACAAAGCCCAGGCTCTTAACACTGTCCTTACTGCCCTCCTTTACAGCGGAAAGAAAAATGGGCTGTGGATTCTGGTGGCCTTGGGTTGGAAGGATGTCTCTGTCACTCCCTGGCTTTGTTTCACTTACACCCCCAAACTTCAGTATCCTCATCTGAAAAGTAGGCACAAGGATTGTGAAATTCTGAGATTATTGTGAGCATTAATAAACCGAACCACTTTTTGAGAGTGTTTCAGCATGTGTTTATAGTTCTGTCCCAGAGTAGGCATTCTAATAAATGACAACTATCTTTTAGCAACCTAAGGTGAGGCAAATATGTTTATGGACTTAACCAATTTTAGGCTAAATGCATTTGTCCAATTACAGTGTATGTTGTGCTGTTCTAATGTGGTCTGATGGCTAGAAACGGGGAAGGTACAAGACGTGTGAAGGGGCTTTCCTTTGGGAGGAGAGTGTAGGCCTTTCTTGTAGCTCTCAGAGCTCCAGACTCTTCCTGTAGCTCCAGGTGTTTATACTGAAACGTCACAGGACATTTCCACCATGTCACCCCTTAACATGTCCAAGTAAAAACTTGGGCCTTTTCTTCCAACAGCCACTCCCTTCTTTTAGGGTTCCTTATATCAGTGAATGGAATTTCTCTCCATCCGCATCCTCCATAAATTCTAATCTTCCACCAAATTCTGCTGAATGCTGTCTGTAAGTCTCTTTCTTTTTTTTCCTTATCGTCTTTTGTCTTTTTAGGGCCGAACCTGCAGCATATCGAGGTTCCCAGGCAAGGGGTCTAATCGGAACTGTAGCTGCCAGCCTACACCACAGCCACAGCAACACAGGATCCGAGCCACATCTGCAACCTACACCACAGCTCATGGCAATGCCGGATCCTTAACCCACTGAGTGAGGCCGGGGATCGAACTGTAAGTCTCTTTCTGCTGCCTTTGTTTCCCTTACTATTGTATTACTCTACACTGCATCACCTCACACCCAACTGCTGCCCTGTACCTCTTTTGTCTCTTTTCATGATTCCAAATTCGATATTTTTTCAACATACAACATACTGTTGATTGTCTTGTCAGACCTTATTTAAAATCTCTCAGTAATTTTGCCTTATTGACTTGTTCTGCCCCCCATCCCTTTTTTTTTTGTCTTTTTAGGGCTGTACCCATGGCATATGGAGGTTCCCAGGCTAGGGGTCAAATCAGAGCTGTAATTACCAGCCTTCATCACAGCCACAGCAATGCCAGATCCGAGCCGTGTCTGTAACCTGTAGTAAGGATCACGGCAGTGCTGGATCCTTAACCTACTGAGCAAGGCCAGGGATCGAACCTGTGTCCTCATGGATCCTAGTCAGATTCGTTTCTGCTGAGCCATGGCGGGAACTTCTGTTCTGCCCCTTTTTGTGTCATGGACATTCCCTCTCCAGCGTGAAAGGCCTCTGCTTCTCTCCTGACTTAGTGCTTCTCATAAATTCTTTTAGACCTTTGCCCTTGATGTGCCCAGACTGAAACCCTTGGCATACCTTTCAGATCTTATGTGAAAGAGGCTTACTTAAGGTCTTTACTGTTTTCTGGGCTAAACCAAGTCTCCTATTATAAACTATTGTGGTGGGGAACCTTCCATATTTTTAATAGCATTTATTTCAGTTAGTAATTATGTATTTGCATGGTTGTTGGGTACTGTCTGTTTCCCCATATAAAATGTAACGTCTCTGAGACTTTTCAGTGTCTCCAAAGGCCTAGAACAGCCTTCGCAGCAGATGAGGAATATTAAATGGCTGACTGAAGTATGTAACTAGACAGTTAAAAGACAAAATGATTAATCCTAAAATGAGGTAAGTATACATGGAGTCACAGTGTTGGCAGGTCAACCATTATTAACTGGCAGTACATTTGCTGTTGGAGCATTGGTTTTGCAGGCTTCTAATTTTAATTATATAGAGACTAATAGTATTTTGAATTTTGAATTTTCAAGTACAGATTAAGCGCTTCCAGAAGTTGATTGTACTTGAATGACTTTTTAGAGTCAAAACCTTCCTCTTTACTCACATCTGGATGGTATTTGACACAATTAAAAAAAGAGTTAGTTGCATACTTCTTGATGTTTACTGTATGTGATGTATTTATTTATGTTAGTTACCTAAGGCATAAATATTTTAAAATGCTACCAAAACTTAGGAAGATAAGAAATCATAGATGTTATAGAAATTTTTCTCAGTTCTTATAAAAGTGAGAAAAAAATCAGGACGATTAATAAATATTGGAGGTATGCTTTGATATTAACTTTCTGGTATTTGTACCTTAATTTTCTGTATGACTCTTGTTAGCAGATTGAACTGTGTGAAAACTCTTAAAGCTGTAGTATTTTCTTAAAAAATGGTTTAGTACTGTTGTTTACATTGTAAAATTAATGCTTTCAATAAGATTTTGCTCTCTATCTTTTCTGAATTCTCCCTAAGAGTGCACAACTTCAAAAATAAAGAAGCACAGTCAGCAGAAAAAAAGAGGTGGTCTGAGCATTTATGCGTTAAATATGCATGTTAATTAGGAAAAAAATTAGAAAAATATGAAAACAGATGTTACATAAATTATTGCAGTCCCAGGGCAGCAGTAACTTATACACTGACAATAATTTTTATATGTGCATGTGTATGTCTATTTCTAGATTTCTCAATGTTTATGCAATTCCCTAGAGAATAACTAGAAGAGGAACTGGTATATCCTTTCAGTGAGACTACGGTAAACATTCCTTCTGCATGTGGCTTGCTGAGCAAGTCTAGGGTTTACATTCACTCTTCCTGGACGGATAGCCTTCCATGTTTCCTAATTCTTCCAGTAGTCTTTTCCCTACCTTCTTGGTTTCTTGGTAGTATGTCAGTGAGATCTTTCATTTGGATATGTCCTATCCAAACAAGAAAGTAAATCCTGATCCCAGCAGTGGAAGAAATGTAAAATTGACTTGGGTGTAAATTATGCACTTAGAAACAAAACAAATTACAGCTACTCACAATGCCGATTGTAGTTACTTTTTCTTTGGTTACTGTCGTACTTCATGGCGAAATAGCCCTTTTTCTCCGAATAGTATTGACACAGTAATATGATAGTGTATACTAAGGGTTACAGAAACACACATTCATCAGATATACCTATGTTGGAATAATTGAAAGACACTCGAATGTCTTTCACTCTAAAGAGACATACATAATATAAAAATGGTCTGTATTTTTACAAGGGAAAAATGAGAAATAGAGACATGCTTTATTTTAGTGGTGTGGCAATTTTTAGTTCAACCATACAGAAAACCAAGTGACTATATTGCTGTCCAAGAATCTGTTGACAATATCTAGGTTTTTTTCCATACATAGATTATATAATTTAGACACATGTTTGTAACTTTTCATGTAAGATTGAAAGTTAAAATAAGGAAATGCTCCATCAGAATGTAATAAATCATTCTCTTTATCAAACGGACAAACGGAACATGAATTATATTCAGTGCAGGGGCATAAAACAGTTTTTGGAAATCTGTCTAGATATCAATGCCACATTCATCTGTAGTCTTTAGAATTCATACTTTGTTAGCTGGTTTTAGTATCAGTGAAGCTAAATGTGTTTTAAGTAATTAATTTCTCTTGAATCTCAGTAGGTTTCAGACATATTATCATGTTTTTTCATTTCCATGTTTTTGATTTATATTTTACATCATATTACCTAGCTGCTGTTGTCCTTTTGTACTTATGCTTGAGTCCCCAGTAAGCTTTAACAGGTTATTGGGAGAAAAGAAAAGCAATAAGGAATGAAATCTAGACAAGAGTATTAATAATATGTTTAGTAATTCATTATTATTAAAAGGTTCTTTACTTAAATTAGATAGCTATTTCAGAAATTTCATTGTCATTCTTGCGGATTTTGCAAAGAGCTATACCTACGTCGGATACGGTTTGTGAAAGTATACTAAAGTATATTACTAAAGGTGATAAATGTTTTTCTTTTTCTCTGCGCAGTAAGGCTATGGAAATTAATTTTTAATTCACAAATAACATTTACTTGCCATACATTACATCGGTATTTTAATTTTACGTTTTATTAATGCTTCGAAATCCATTTTCAGTGGAATTTTTTCGTCTTTGTTTTCAAATGTCAAATTTCCATTTGTTATGTGAATTTTAATACTTGATATTATTTTACTGTTAGAGAAGTGTATTCATTATTGATCACTTTCATTTCATTTCAATGATACAAAGTGGTAACAGGTGATTTGTTTTGTATTGAGGTATTTTAGATTTTTTTTGTATTATAATGCTTTTTATTGAGGTATTATAAAATGACTTTCTTCTAGGAGTTAAAATAGATGATGGAAAGAGTGATTAATGAGTAGGCTTACATTTATCCCCTAAATGGTGAAAATATTTTGATGTAACTTTTTTCAGCTGCTTTTTTTGCATTGATGGCTTTGGCTTAAGGTTCCTTTGGGGACTGGAAATATTTGAAGCTATTTTACTTATTTTTCTAGGTTTTTGCTGTTTTTACGGAAGCTCAGTTACTGTTTTTACAGATAACTCAGCTTATCTCTGTTTCTTGATTTTTTAATTTCCTATTGGCCCTCCAAGACTTGTGGAGGCAACCTCTGTTGTACAGAGCCTGAGGTCATCTGTGACCCATAACAAGAGCATGCATTTTCAAGTGTCAGTTAGATTTGTGGATCAATAAAATTTTCCTGATAGGTAAGCATATATTTATTCACATGTACATCTAAGACTTCAATACTGTCAATGCCTTAGTCTGTTTGGGCTTTGGAAACAAAAATACCATAGACTAGGTGACTTACAAATAACAGAAATTTATTTTTCACAGTTTTGAAGGCTGGAAAGTCAAAGATCAGGGTGCCAGCACATTTACTGTCTGGTGAGGACACACTTGGTGGGTCCTAGGTGGACCTCTTCTTGCTGTGTCCTTACATGGTAGAAGGAATGAAAGAGCTCAATAGGGTGTCTTATAAGGGCACTAATCCCGTTTATGAAGGCTCTACCCTCATGACCTAATCACCTCCCAAAGACTTCAGTCCTGATACCATTACTCTGGAAATTATGATTTCAACAAGTGAGTTCCGGGGGAGATAAACATTCACTTCATAATAATACCCTTATTATAGTTATAGTAATGTGTTTTGTAGATTTGTGTACAAAAATGTGTGTGGATGTGTATGTTTGTGTGTATGTGTTCGTACACTTCTGCCAGGTTTAGATTGTAGGCTCCTTTAGGGACTAGTATTGCCCTCTAACACAGTGACTCAGAGTTCCCCCATCAGTTTCTTTCCACTTCCTGTATCCTCCCACCAGCTTCTAATCTTTTCCTTTTCCTCATCGTTTTCCTTCTCGTTTAACCGAGCCTGCATGGAAACTTTAAAAATATTTTCTCACCAGCAGACATTTAGGAGTTTTCTTACTAATCAGTTTTTGTATCCGTATCTTTTTTCCTTTTTCTTCCTTTTTTTTCCTTTCATTCCTTCCTAACTTCCTACCTCCCGACATTCATTAAATTTTTTGAAGGAGTTGTAAAATTAGAATGATTAAACTTAGAGTTGAAGATATCTCAGATAGGTAGCATTCACATTTTCTTTTTACCACAACCCATAGTAAGAAATAAAATTTGCATTTGTGAGTCGTTTTCCACAGGTGTAAATGCACAAATGAAATAATAATAAAAAAAAAGCTGAAACAATTCTACCCTGGCTATGTGGAATATATACCATGCTCTATTCTATTACATATATCTTTTTGTATATTTTATTTTAACATATTCTGGTGTCCATAATTAAATCTATTGCCTTATCTAATAGTGGATCACCTTTGTAATTTCAAAAGGCTTACTTTCGGTCACTTATGTGTTTGTTCATGACTGGTTTGCAGGGAAAATAAATAGAATCAGGCATTTTTTTCTGTTTCAGGCAAGCTGCCTTTTCTCTTGTCTCCTCTTTGCTTCTCTTCTCTGTTCATTTGCTACAAGCTATTAAACGACTTGAAGAAGGAACTCTGTAACTGCCGGGAAACACTAGAGCACTTGGTTCTTCTGTAGTAGTAAGAGCACAGATTATAATAGTCAGATCTAAAAATTTAAAAGGAGGATAAATCTTTGATAGAATCATTCGTTTGTGATAAGGTACATCTTTATTCTGATGTTATTCCTTCTGTCTGTGTAAATTGTATGTGCATGCTGATGCTCTCAAGTCATCCTTCATTTAAAATATTTTAAACTTAAAGTCCTTTGTATCAGCTCACAATAACACAGGTCCTTTCCCAGAGAGGTCTCTTCTAGTGCTCATTCCAATTTTATTTAACATTTTTATACTTTTAATAAATTATAAGCATTTTTTATTGTAAAAGTAATATGTTAGAAAGATTGGTATATATAGAAAAGCAAAAAGAAGATAAAAATTATCCGTAATACAGTGTAGCTAAAGCAGTTCTAAAGGGAAGTTCAGAGCAACAAACACTTGAAAAAGAAAGCTCAAGGATACCTACTCTCGTCACTTTTATTCAACATCATTTTAGAAGTCCTAGCCACAGAAGTCAGAGAAGTAAAAGAAATAAAAGGAATCCAAATTGGAAAGGAAGAAGTAAAGCTATCTCTGCAGATGACATGATATTATATGGAGAAAATCCTGGGAGTTCCCATTTTGGCTCACTGGTAATGAATCTGACTAATAGCTGTGAGGATGTGGGTTTGATCCCTGGCCTTGCTCAGTTGAGGAGCCAGCGTTGCCATGAGCTGTGGCATAGGTAACATATGCAGCTCAGATTCTGAGTTGCCGTGCCTATGGTGTAGGCTGGTGGCTATAGCTCCAATTCGACCCCTACCCTGGGAACTTCCATATGCCATGGGTGCACCCCCCCAAAAAAAAAGTAAAAAAGAAAATCCTTAAGACACCACTAGAGAACTGTTAAAGCTCGGCGAATTTGGTAAACTTGCAGGATACAAAATTAATATACAGGAATCTGTTGCATTTCTATACACTAATAAACTATCAGAGAAATAAGGAGACAATCCCCTTTACCATTGCACCAAAAAGAATAAAATATGTAGGAATAATCCTTCTCAAGGAGGTAAAGACCTGTATTCTGAAAACTATAAAATGCTGATGATAGAAATTGAAGGTGACACAAACAGTTGGAAAGATATACCATGTTCTTGGATTGGAAGAATTAATATTGTTAAAATGCCTATATCGTCTAAGGCAGTCTACAGATTTAAAGCAATTCCTATCAAAATACCAATGGCCTTTTTCACAGAACTAGAAATTTTTTTTAAAAATTTGTATGGAAACACAAAAGACCTCAGGTAGCCAAAACAATCTTGAGAAAGAACAGAGCTGGAAGAATCATGCTCCTTGACTTCAGACCATACCACAGAGCTACAGCAATCAAAACAGTATGGTATGGCACATCCCCAGGGTTGTTTTTGCAGTAAGTAACCATGAGGAACAAGATTGTGTTTCCCATATACAAAGAACTGATCTCACCATTTCTATTTAATGTAGTACTGGAAGTTCTAGGGAGAATTCAGACAAGAAAAAGAAAAGATACTCAGAACAGAAAAGAAGTAGTAAAACTGTTCTATTTGCAGAGGTATGATGTTATATGTCATACCACCAAAACACTGTTAGAAACAATAAACAAATTCATTGAAGTTGCAGGATAAGAAATCAATATGTGAAAATTTGTTGCATTTTTGTACACTAAAAATGAACTCTCAGGAAGAGAAATTAATAAAATAATCCTATATACAGTTTCATCAAGAAGAATAAAACCTGGCTATAAATTTAACCAAAGAGGTGAAAGATATATACACTGAATATTATAAAACATTGATGAAACATATTGAAGAAGACACAAATAAATGGAAAATACTCTGTACGCATAGATTGGAAAAGTTTATGTTGTTAAAATGTCCATACTATCTAAAGCAATCTACAGGTTCAGTGAAACTTCTATTAGAAGTTCAGTAGCATTTTTTGCAAATTCTCAATGTGGGATCCAAGCCTCATTTGTGACCTACACCACCCAGCAATGCTTACAGCAGTGCTGGATCCTTAACACACTGAGTGAGGCCAGGGATTGAACCCTCATCCTCATGGATACTTGTTAGGTTTTTAACCCACTGAGCCACAATGGGAACTTCGCAAAGCAGTCTTGAGAAAAAAATAAAGCTGGAGGCGTCACACTTTCTGATTTCAAGCAATATTTCAAAGCTATAATAACCTAAACAGTATGCTATTGGGATAAAAACAGATTTTTTTGGCAGAAGTGAGATCTCATAAATCCTCACGTAAGTGGCCTATTAATTCATGACAAAAGAACTAAGACTATTCATTGGGGAAAGGATAGTCTTTTTAATAGGTAGCGTTGTGAAAATTGAAGCCCTATCTTATACCATACACAGAAATAAACTCCCAATGGATTAAAGATTGGAACATAAAACCTGAAGCGATAAAATGGGGTAAACTGCTTGAAGTTGGTCCTGGCAATGATTTCTTTGAATTTGGCAACAAAAGTAAAACTTAGTAAATGGGCTGGAGTACCTCAAAGTAAAAAGCTACTGTGCAGTAAAGGGGACTATCAGCAAAATGAAAAGGCAACCTAATGAATAAGAGAAAATATTTGTAAATCATGTCTGTTAAGGGGTTGATATCTAAAATACGTTGAGAACTTATACAAATCAATAATGAAAAACCAAACAATTTGATTAAAAGAGGGACTGAACAGACATTTTTCCAAAGAAGACGTACCAGTGGCCAACATGTAAATTAAGTGTTGTTCAGCATCAGTAATTATCAGGAAAATGCAAATCAAAACCATAATAAGATCATCTCACACCTGTCATAATTTTTTATCATTTAACGGAGATTAGAAGTATTGGCGAGGATGTGGAGAAAAGGGAACTCTTGTGCACTGTCAGTTTGAATGTAAATTGGTGCAGCCATCATGGAAAATAGTATCGAGTTGCCTTATAAAACTAAAAATAGAACTATTCTTTGATCTGCCAATTTAACTTCTGAGTATATATCCAGAGGAGAAGAAAACAAAGTCAAAGAGATATCTGCATTCCTATATTCACTGCAGTATTTTCACAGTAGCTAAGCTAGGCAAACAGTCCAAGTTTCCAACATTTAGTGAATGGGAGGAGAAGGTGTGGCATGTACATGTAGTGGAATATTATTCAGCCTTCATAAAGAGGGGAACCCTGCTGTTTGTAACAACATGGATGGACCTTGAATGTGTAATGTTAAGTGAAATAAGGCACACGGAAGAACAAATACTGCATGATATCACTTACCTGTGGAATTTATACAGAAGAAAAATTCAAATTCATAAAATGTGAGTGGGGAAAAGTAGTTACTGAGGGTTGGGGGCATGGGGAAATAGAATTTAGAAAAAAAGTTGTGAACTTTTGGCTGTAAGATAAATAAGGTCTGAAGATCTAATGTGTAACGTCATGACTATAGTTGATAACACCATATTATATAACTTAAAATTCACTAAGGGAGTTGAACTTAACTGTTTTCACTCCCACTCCCCCCAAAAAAAGTGCTGATGAATGTGTTAATTATTTAGATAGTGGGTATCATTTCACAGTGTATAATACCTGAAACCATCATGATACACACTTTAAATATCTTAGTTTTATTGCAGTGATATCAGTTGCATCTTGGTAGAGCTGAAGAAAATAAAAAATAAAAATAATATACAAAAGAAACAATAAAACACCTTAATCCTATTTTTGTAGGATAAATTGACATAATATTTTAAACATATAACATTTTTTTTTGATTTTACTTGAATTTATCAGAGGGGGGAAAATGAAGCTTAAATGATTACTGAACTGGAGATAAATGTTTTTTCAAAACCATAAATATTTCATCCTAAGAGTCTTCCAATATTAAAGAAGATTATGGAAATCTTTAAATACTCTGGAAAGAAGAAAATAGAGAAAGGCTGAACTAAAAGTAGAATATCTTTTTTAAGAATAATTTATTGAGATGAAATTTATATTATATAAAATTAAGTGAATTATTCAGTAGCTCTTAGTATGTTCACAGTGCTGTGGAGCCACTACCTCTCTCTAGTTCCACACATTTCCATCACTCCAAGGTGCCTTGCTTTTCAGACATTTTCTCCTCATTCTGACCTCTTCTCATCTCCTGGTGTCTGCATTCTGTCTCGAAGGATTTATCTATTTTGAATATTTCATATAAATGGAATCATGTTACTTTTATGTCTGGGTTCTTTCACTTGGCATTCTGTTTTCAAGGTTCATCCATATTGCAGCCCATGTCAGCACTTTTCCTTTTGCATAGCTGAATAATACTCCACTCTGTATTTAATTATTTGCGTTACTTCTACCTTTTGTCTACTGTGAGTAGTGCTTTTGTGAATTTGTGTGTGCATATTCTTATTTGAACACCTGTTTTCAGTTCTTTTAGACATACACATAGGAGTAAACTTGCTGCATCATAAGTAGTTGCCTTTTTGAGAGACCGCCAAATATTAAAAATTGTAAAAATCTATGAATGAGTCATGACTCATATTTCTTCTATTCACCTCAGCCCAGGAGCACAGTAGACAAGTATGGAATAGCATTAGAGTTCTAGCATTTTCGTCCTAGTATATTGTGATATCTGGGATCACTGTCATGTGTTTCGGAATTGGAATAATGTTGTTCTAGCCATTTTTATTCAAGTTCCCTGCTCCCTATAGTGATTCCTCGTCTGGCTCCAGGCACTGCTCATGTTGTCTTGGGACATGATTCAAGCAGCTTGTTTGCTGTGCTCTGACAGTGAAGAATTTAAGTTAGGAAGGGTAACAGATGGGAAAGGAGTTTCAGCCGACCCTTCAACAAATGCAGATTTGAACTGCATAGGTCCACTCAAACGTGGATAGTTTTCAGTAGTAAATGCCGTAGAAGTACATGTTCCATGGTTGGTTGACTCTGTGGATACCTGGTGACCTAGCATACAGGCAACCAACTGTAAATGATACTCAGATTAACCTGCATTGTTCAAGGGTCATTTGCAATTGTTAGATAAAAAAACTGACTATACTTGTGCTTCCTTTTCCTCCAAGCATTCCTAATGGGCCCCTTTTGGGTTTAAATAATTCATTTCTATTCTTTATAGACCAGACCCCACTTTTCCCCACAACTTGGTACAAGTTCCTTGGTCACTGGGCTGGAGGGCATTTTGTGTACTATGTCCTGTGTATCCATACATTTACTTGTGTGCTTAGGACATATTTATTGAGAGTCAGTGTATTTGGTATACTGTCAGTTTACTAAGTTCTCTGTCTTAGGGAGCACCAACTGTTATGAATTACTAATTTGACATAAGGTGACTTAGGCTTTGTATGACTTTATTCTGATTCCCTCTAATGGCAGATTCTAGCTTATTGCATTCCCCTTGAACAAGAATGAGAGTTCTCTCTCATTTTCTTTTGGAATGTACCTACCTTATGTCATGGTCTAACACTTGAAACATATCTGTTGCTTGTGGTGAGGCCTCCCAGTACTTCACAGGCTAACTCTGAAAAGGAATTCTCCTTTTTATCGGTGAACAGCCAGTGTGTCACGGGCCACTCCTTCACCATCCTCTTAGCTGATTCCTTGTTAAATACCTTTTTTAACGTCATTTATCTTGTCACCTTCCCTATGTTTCACATATACATTTATACAGGAGGTCTTCATTTTGTCATCTGGGACTTGGCTTCTGTGTTTAGGTTACTGACTTCCACCTTACAAACACAGACCAGTTTTCAAAATCCCAGTCTTACACACTTGTGTTCCTTTTCAGGCTACTAGTGATGTCTATCCAGGAAGCTCCAAGTGCATCCTAATAGTTTTTCCAGATTAAACAAAACAATTATCATCTCTCTGAGGTTTTATTCTAGTGGCATATTTTGAGTGACACATTAGAATGGTTCTTCCTAAATATTTTTCATTGGATTAAAAATTTTTAAGTGGAGAAAATGTTTGGGGATGTAGGGAGAACGTGAAAGGGCAAATCCCTATTTATAGACTCAAAAATGTCATAAGCTTCCAGAGTAGTATCAATCTGAATTGTCTCCTCCTTTGATCAGCAAATTCTTATTGACTATTCTACGACAGGTGCTCAGCTAATTCTTAAATAAATACGTCATTTTATAATGTTTTCCTTTTTAAGTTGGATGTAAGGAGAATCAACTTTCTTTTATTTTGCCAAGTTTATTTATTTATTTATTTTAGATTTTCAGTGTCCACGTGCTAGACGTATCTCTTACTTTTTTGATGGTGGAGAAACAACCAACTCTAGATGAAATGTGGAAAATACAAAATCTGTTTTACTTTCTCTCCCTCTTATTCACTTTTAAAAAGACTCGACAAACAGTGAACTTGACCAACACTTGAACCTCCTCTTCCCTGCACTTCAGCTAGTCTCTGTTGTACCTAGTAGACCTGAAAGAACTGTCATGAACTGGAAAGGAGAAGTTATATGGACACATAATTAGACAAATAGAAAATGGGGTCTTAATAATTGAGAGGTGACTTAGTCTATTTTACATAGAAGTTTTACGTTTTTACTTTATTTCCATTTAGGAATACTGTGTAATCTGTGAATAGCTGACCCATTTAAAGGGGATTTTTAAAATCTTTAATTTGTAATGGTTTAATCATTATGATACTAACGTTTTATTAGTAAGACAGAATAAGTTTTCAGCTATTAAAAATATGTTTTTACAATTTTATAACTGGAGTTCCTGCTGTGGTGCGATGGGATCTGCAGCATCGTGGAATTGCTGATACCCAGGTTTGATCCCTGGCCTGGTGTGGTGGGTTAAGGATCTGGTGTTGCTGTGGCTGCACCTTAGGTCCCAGCTGTGGCTTGGGTCTGATCCTTGGCCTTGGAACTCCGTATGCCACGGATCAGCCAAAAAAGGGAAAAAAATTATAAGTGACTTAAGAGTTACATAATTTGTTCAGTATATAGTGACTACTGAATGAAGACATTTTGAAAGCCTAAATTACTTGGAATGTATTAGAAACCTCTTTTCTGGGAGTTCCCGTCATGGTGCAGTGGTTAACGAATCTGACTAGGAACCATGAGGTTGCGGGTTCGATCCCTGGCTTTGCTCAGTGGGTTAAGGATCTGCCGTTGCTGTGAGCTGTGGTGTTGGTTGCAGACGCGGCTCGGATCCTGCATTGCTGTGGCCGTGGCCCTAGAAAAGGCAAAAAGACAAAAAAAAAAAAGCCTCTTTTCTTATGTACTTCTTTCAAAATATTACATATTTTTGGATCATGTATAGTATAGACTTAAAAGTTTGGAATTTACATTTTTAGTCTTATAAAGATTTATAAATATTTTTATGTTAGTACTACTGGAACTAAATAATTTTTCTACGTAATTGTCATTCAGCTGTAGCTGTCTGGAATAAAATTTCTTGAAGGAAATAGTCATTTTCCATTTGAAATAACCATTTAAAATGTTTTTCATCTGATATCATTTTTTTTGATAAATAGCACAGAGTAATTGAAGTATTTATGTTAGGGAGTTTATCAGCTCAAGTTCAATAGTATGTTTGACATTTTATTAGGCCTTTACATTTTATTGTAAAATACGTGTGCTTTTTTTGTATCTTATGTGTTAATCTAATTTCCTATTGAAGTCACTGATTAAAAGGGAATTGTGTACCAGTAGAGTTCTAAAACCTTGACATTATTTTAATCTGATAACAAATGGGTTTAAGTTCATGTTCTTTCAATTGTTGGCAACAGATCTAAACCTGTATTTTTTGGATTTATGAGGATAAGTCCTGCTTTGGCAATCTTGTAGATCCTCAAGAGAATAGTTAAACAGTGATTAATCATTGTTTCTTCACTGAGTGTGCAGAAAAGAATGGAAAAGCTGCATTTCACACTTCTGAAGCAATTAATCCCCATGATCTTAGCCAGGTTTGTCTTGTAGATAAGTTGGGATACAAAACGCTACCTAATTTATCAATGTATGCATGCCATAAAGTATAAAACACACAATTTATTTCGTATCATTTATAGTCAAATGTAAAAAAAGAGTGACTTTGCCATATCCAAGAGTGTTTCCTACATTACCTTCATATAAACTAAGTACCAGAGATTACAATGGGATTCCTGTTTATTGTGCACATCTGGTGCAGTCACTATGCATTTTCTCATTCACTTGCTGGCATTTTTAGTGATTGTGGCATAAATCACCTTGCTAATCAGAAACATAAGTGACGGGAAGTCATCTCCTTTTTTTGAACAATGGGAAAAAACATATGGCTTCTTAGACAGGACTTGGCTGTTATGCTATTTATGTGGCATTATATTCTGTATTTAGAATTTCATATTAATTGCAGTGGCTTGATTGAAGTCATTGAACACCAAAGGCTTGTGGTCAGAGTATTTGTTTTGTATCATCTTCACAACAAGTAAACAAAAAAGGGCTAAAATTACATGCTATGTAGTAAAATTTTTTAAAATACAAATTACTTTGGGAAGAGATTTAAGATTAAGATGAAGAAAAAATATATTTCAGTATGGGTGTGGATGTTTCTATAGATGCATAAAATAGAGTTAGCTTTTAATTAAAACTGCTTCAAATCGCTGCACAGATAAGAGTAAAAATTACTGTCCTTCAGGTGCTAAACTGTACTTGACAGTAGTCTGCTTTTCTAGAAGTTCTGTTATTTCAAGATGGGCTTTATTTTTTGATGAATTACTGTTTATTAGTTGGAACCACTTTTGTATGTACTACAAATAAAAGTACAAACGAAGTAAAGCTTTGTAAAATGTAAGAAATTTATCTGTGTAGACTTTAAAGAATACCCTCTGAATTTGTTGCTGTTTGTTATAGAATGCATACTGTAAATTTGGAGGTTTTTTTTCTTTTTCCTCAATAGGTAACTTAATTGCCAAAAGATAGTACGATGGCCTTTTATACCCTTATCACTTTCCATTTTCTTACTAATGGGTGGTGGGAAAAGATTTATTTTGAACGTATAAATTTCAGTTGGAAATGCAATTGTTTAACTGTTCAGAAAACTAAACTTTGGCTTTTAAAGTTTGTTTTCTGTATTACATTTGACTATAAATTAGTGAGGTCAAATTTTAAATAAATATATCAGAGTCTGTTTATTCAAATGTGTTATTCCCTTTGAAGTAGTCCCCTTGGGGAAGATTTATACATACATAATCCATTAATCAAAGTATTTTAGCAGTGCCTCTTTTTGAATTCAATGGAATTGATATATAGCTGCCCAAAATGGATATTTTGAAGGGAGATAAGATTCATTTTGTGTATATTTGCTGGTATTTTTGTTTAAAATCAATCATCAATCATAATAGCTCTATGCAGCCTGTATGTATCTTGTAGATAATTGGATGTTCTGAATAGAAATAGAGTTTTAAAAAACTGCCTGGATTTTTAAATAAATGTTCATATTTATCCATTTTGTTTTAGAAGTCTTTTTTGTTACTGTCTCAAGAACCGCCTGCAGTAGGAGTCCACAAATTGAATAAGTGCAACATAAGGAGAGGGGGTCCCCTCTGCCAGCTATTGTTGTTTCTTATTTTGAAATGCCACCATCTAGATTCTCTAAAGGAATAGGGTGCTATTTTTAAAAGTATATTTATAACTGAGTTGAGACCTTCTTTCTAGATTAAAATTATCCAGTGCTTAAAATTACCTGAACTCTATACCATTCTGCTTCATCCTTGTCCATTTTTATCTTCTTTATGTTTCTAATCTTCTAATGCCTCTTGTCCCTCCCTTCCTCCCTTAGGTTTTTGTCTTTTTTTTTTTTTAAGATTGAGATTTTTTTTTTTTTTTTGTCTTTTTAGGGCTGCACCGAGGAATGTGGAAGATCCCAGGATTCCAGGCTAGTGGTTGAATTAGAGCTGCAGCTGCTGGCCTATACCACAGCCACAGCAACATGGGATCCAAGCTGTGTCTGCCACCTACACCACAGCTCACAGCAATGCTGGATCTTTACTCCACTGAGCGGGGCCAGTGATGGAACCCAAATCCTCATGGATACTAGTCGGGTTCGTTACCTTTGAGCCACGACAGGAACTCCAGGATTGACATGTATTTGTGGTAAAGATCAATTTTTAAAGCCGTACACTTTTAAATACACACACACACACACACACACATTTCTTCACCAAAATAATTCTAGGAGGATAGGTTGGTAAAAATCCAAAAAAATATGCAATTTATGAGATGGCTAAAAGTATCAAAATAGATGAGGAAAAATAAGCAGCTCTAATTTTAGTGACTGAACGCTTTGGAATTTGTTAGTAATGGAGCTTTGAGGAAATTTTCTTTCATAAAGTGCTTGTGGGAAAAATATATTAACCTCAAGTATTTGCTTATTCATCATGTTTATAAAGCCAGGAATTTAACTTCTAAATGTATATCAATTTTTGAATGAAATTGAACTACCAGTGATATTGACATTCATTGCGTATTTTGTTTGAAGGTTTCTTTTATTTTCAGAGGATTTGTGTTATTTTCTTACCCTCTAGTCCATTCTTTGTCTTATTTACATTCATACTTTGTCAGTACACATTACCCTGTAATGTAGAGTCCGTTCCATTATGGAACTTGCAAGAAAAGTTATTGTTCTTTCCGAATGTTCTCATGGCATAAGGAGTAGATGCCCACATTGTGGGGGTGACTTCCTTGTGTTCCCCAGCCAGGTGGGTTCTTACCTGTTGTCCTCTTTCTGGTCGTTCCTTTCCCTCCTGGTGTCCGTATGGAAAGTGCAGTCTGGAGTGCTGACAGAGGTGGGATGCCTTCACTGCCTGATGTTTTGATGTGACCCTGCTGGCCTAATCGCACTGGAATCCAGATGAAATGTTAGTTTATGAAATGTTTCCTAAAAGAGAGGCTTTCATTTGTGAGTGGGAAAGCTGCTTTGAGTGGCACAGGTATTTCAGAATTTTTTAATGTAAAGTATTTAATGGAGTATATAAGTGTGAGGAGTATGGATCAAGAGAAGGCATTCCATGTTTCAGTATTTCTAGGTTTTGTTTTAGGGATTAAGACTCCTTCTGAGTAGTACGTCCCCAGTGCAGCCCTCACTTCTTCCTTCCAGGGGTTCAGCCACATCTGTAGTATGGTGACCAGCGCAGCTGGCCTGCTGGTCTTTGATGTGTAGGAACAATAGTGAAAAATTTTAAAGAGAAGATAAAGACTAAAGAGCCAGACCTGGTGATACAGTCTCAGCTGTTAGAGAAGAAGCATTTCTGAATTCAGCCTGGGGGCTGTTCTGTTTTCTGGTTTAGACCTCTCAGGTCTTGCATCAGAGGCCGGTGGAGATAGAAGGATTGGTGGGCTCTAAGAAGAAGACATTTAGAAAGAACAGGATAGTAAGGAGAAATACTATAAGATGCTTGGGGACAAGTAGCATAACCCTTGTACTCTTTAAACTGAGAGTCCAGTAGAAAGGCCTTCTTTCCCCCTTTTTGCTGCAGTCCACAGAGTGATGGGCATTTTTTGGACCACACTGTGCTGGCTGTGTTAGAAAGGTCGGGGGCACCCTGTTAACAGTAGCGCTGATTGATGAAGTGGTGGACAGCGCCGAGTGGAGAGGGTGCAGGGCTTCGGAAGTAGCACATGCTGAGGAAGCTGCAGCGTTGTCAGGGGCATCCCACTGTGGTGAGCAGTAGAAAGCAAAGGCAGTAAGTACCTGGGTGGGGAGTAGATGAAGCCCACCCACGCCTGAGTGTGGAGGGAATGACACCAGTCACCCACAGATACCTCACAGAGAGGGACAAATGATGGGTGTGTTGTGGGACGCGACTGTTAGTTGACGGATCTGGCTTATGAACGCATGTGAAAGACCTCAAGGTGACTCCCAGAAATGTTCAGGGAACATCTTTTAGGGGCCTGGCACCCCACGTTGTCCATTGTATTAGGCAGAGTTCTCCGGAGAAACAGAATCAAAAGGATGCATACATGTGTAAATTACAGAGATTGCAGCTTGAGGGCTAGGAAGTCCCATGATCTCCTTGCAGCAGAAGGACCCGGAAGACCTACAGTGTGCGATTCCTGTGGAGTCTGAGGACCTGATAATTGGGGTGATGTCATGGGGCCTTGCGGGGGAAGGGGACTAAATCCAAATATCTCAACCTAAACTAAGAGCAAGGATTTGACCTTCCTTCACCTTTTGGCTTTCTTTGAGTCCTAGATACACTGGGGATGCCCACTGGCATCGGTGAGGGCATCTTCTTTACTCAGTCTGATCCAGATACTAATCTCTTCAGGGACACTCACACAGACACTCCCAGAAAGAATGTTTTACCAACTGTCTTGGCCCTCCTTAGCCCAGTCAGGCTGACATATAAAATTAAACATCATGGAGGTGAAGATAAGGACCAGCAAGTGCGAGTTACATTTATTTTGTAAAATAATTTACAAATTTATTTCCTAGGGATCTTTTCTGTTTATCTCTCCTCCTTCCTTTTTAAAAAATAACTTTTATAACTTTTTTACATAACTTTCATATCCCACAAAACTTTTTGCTTAGCCCCCTGTAATGGCAAACGGTATCCTAGGTGTTGGATCAGCAAATGAAAATGTGGTATTTTTCTTAAGAACTTGCAGTTTATAAGACAAAGAACAGCAGTTTAAAAAATTACCATCTCGTGTGATGTATAATGGAGTTGTGTGTAGGAGGTAGTGGACCCCAGAAGAACAGTACTTAAACCAATCTGGAGATGGGGCTGGGCTGTTTCTAAGCAGACTTCTAAAGACTGCAGACTGAGCTGTGGGTAAGGAATGGTGAGAGACAGACATTCCAGGCAGAGGGAACTACCTGCAGTGGCCCAGAGATGATCGCAAACCTGAAGTGTATTTGAGGAACTGCAGATAATTTAAGTTCACGTGTTGGGTAATATTGAGACCTGAGGCTACTTCAGGCTGTAGATATAAAATCTAGATTTTTGAAGAGTCTTGTGGATTATACTAAAAGTTTAGGCCTTTTCCCTTCCTTCTTTCTTTCCTTCCTTCCTCTTTCTTTCTTCCTCCCTTTCTCTCTCTCTCTTTCCCTCTCTCTCTCTTTCTCGGAAAAAAGAGAAGAGGAAGGAAGGCACATGGGGGAGAAGGAGCCTCAGATAGCAATGCTAGGCATTATGGCTTAATAAATGATTTTAAGCTAAGGAGTGGTGTGATCAGATTTGAATTTTAGTAAGTGCATTTTAGTGACATTTCTGGATTTATGTGAGTTGGAAGGAGATCTCAAAAGCCAGGATACTAACCAGTAGACTGTTATGGGAGTTCAGAGAAGTATTGAGATTCTAAGTCAGAGTCAGTGTAAGGGAGAGGAAGGGACTAATTTAGGAGGTAAAATTGTCTGGTTTTAGCAGATGATTGGATGTGAGAGGGTCAAGAGGATAATACGAGTATCTGGTTGATGGTTGTTGGTGGTGTCATTTCTTGGATGAGGGATGTTCTAAAGAGGAAGAGGTTGACTTCTGTTTAGGAATCTCGTTGATTAAAGATATTTAGGAGATGATTGGATATCTCAAGCCTGGGAGATCAGTTATAGTAAAAGATGTATACTTGGGGATTTCCCGTCGTGGCTCAGCAGAAACGAATCTGACTGGCATCCATGAGGATACAGGTTTGATCACTGGCCTCACTCAGTGGGTTAAGGATCGGGTGTTGCTGTGAACTGTGGCGTAAGTCACAGACAGCTTGGATCCCATGTTGCTGTGGCTGTGGAATAGGCCTTCAGCTACAGCTCCGATTCGACCCCTAGCCTGGGAACTTCCATATGCCGTGGGTGCGGCCCTAAAAAGAAATGAGTAAAATTGGACTCATTAACATAAATTTTAGCGTGAATTTACTTAACAAGTATTTGCTGAGCTTTTCCTAAGCCTTTGGAAAAATAAGGACAAATAAATCTATTTTCTGAGTGTATGTAAGACTCTCTAGGGATTATAGGTAGAGATGAAAAGAGCTTTGGGAAGTCTTAAACAGTATGACGAAAGAGGAGGAATGTGTCAAGGAGGTGGAGGGAAACGGTGTGACTGAGGACAGAGCTGGAGACAGCAGTAAGGAGGAGAGTGATGAACAGAGGGTTCAGAGGTGGAGGGCTAAAAGGCATTCACTGACATCCGTGATGTGCCTTGGTGAGCAGTTGGAGTGGAGTGGGAGGGAAGCATAAGTCAGTCATGGGGTGATTGATATATAAATGGGAAATAAGACATTGTAGATTGCCAGTGAAACTTACTGCTTCATGTCAAATATCAGTATTAGTATCTTTGAAGAACTGGCAGTCCCAAGGGGACACAGGGCTGAAGGAGTTTGTTATTCTTAATTTAGCAAAGACTTCAGAATTTTTTTACATGTTGACGGAAAGGGGCTAGGGGGGAGGTAGAGCAAGTTCAAGTAGTTAAATTTGGAGCAAAGTCTGTGAAAAGATAAGACAGATTTGAAGCCAAGGCTAGTGGAGGGATTTGTGTGTATAGGAGGAGGGTGTTTTTTTTGTTTTTTTTTAACCAATGCTGCTTGACATAGGAAAATACTAGATGTGACAGTTCAGGTCCTCCAGGAAGCAGATGCCATGATAAAAATGGAAGTTTTAAGCAGTTATGGAGGGAATCCTTTGGAAAGTAACGGAGAAAGGGAGCAGTAGTAAGGAGAGGAGGCTTCACAGCATATTGCGCTGCTGACCTCTGTGTTGAGAGAGGAGGAAGGGAGACAGTTTGGGGAAGAAGCGTCTCAGATAACAGTGCAGCTGTGAGAAAGTCCTAGACCAGTGGTGAGGAGTGGAGGGTGGTGGACAGAGCAGATGTTGCCGATATGGATGCCTTATGTTGGGCAGGAGTGGTCTTCCCATGGCCTCCATCTCTCTGGTTGGGCTTGGTACTGTGGTGGATCCTGAAGGTATGATGGCTGAAAACCATCAGTGGATGGCGCTCCTAGCAGTTTCTCTCTGAGTGGAGCACCTCCCTGATGGTCCAGTGCATGTGGGTGTGTTTCAGTTGTGTCAAAAGTAGAAGGGATTTCTGTTCATTATTTCCTCTCCTTTCAGCACATCCAGTGTAGAGTCAGAGAAGGTTGATGAGACTGAGCAAGTGTTGGAGGGTTTTCAGGAAAGACACACCTGCTAGACGTAGAGCAAGAGAGGACATTGTATTGGGAAGACGTTAATTGCAGTAGTAGCTCAGATAGTTCTGATAGGGAAGGAAAGGAAACTAGTAGAAGGGAAATAGGGAATTGAAGTCAGAGAAACAGGTGTTTCAGTGAGTCTGAAGCACTTTTACTGAGTGAGGGAATAAGAGAGCTTAAGGATGGAGGGAATTGTGGAGATAAAGGGGAATATATGTTTAGATTAATAGTCAAACTCCAGGAATTACTGATGCTTTTAAATTCCATCATGTGACTTAGGAGTAAAATTTTTACCAGCAGAAAGTGACAGTTATACCCCATACGATCACATTATAGAATGTATATATCATAGAATCACAGCCATAAATACCATAAGAAAGTAAAATGATGTCATAATTACTTAAGTAGTATAACTTTTCTGTGAAGTTTCAGAGCCACTTGTGTGTCGAGTTTCTTAATTAACTAAGACCAACAGTTCCTCCCCAGCCAAGGGCTTGGTTTTCTCTGGGTTATTTTTTCAGTTACTCTAGTAGCCTAAGATAATATTTCAGTGTATTTTTCTTTTTTTCTTCTCAAAAGAGAAAAAAGTGCATTGTCCTCTCTTAAAGAGTTTGTGTCTTTATACCCCACAGGAAATTAGATATGACAAAACATTCAAAGCATATGTAGCCAAACATTTCTTGAACTGACAGCAATAAGGGTAAGGTAACAGTTTAAAATACATACCTTTTCAGTATCTGTCCTTTTCCAGAGGGAATCAGGGGTTGCAACAAATAATATCAGTAATTAAAATAATACAATACGATGGATTGACAGAGGGATAAACAAATAGACATAATAAAGACTAAAATGTAATTGAAGATTCTAGGTGGGTGTTCATTATAAAATTCTTTCACCTTTTCTGTATATTTGAAAATATTTGTAAAGAGGTGTTGAAAAAGTAATACAGAATCTGTAACTTTGAAATGTTATAAAAAAGTGATGGTCCGAAGGATAAATGGATACATAAATTATAAAACCAGTATAGCGAAGAGTCAGTGTTAGAATCTAGGTGGTAGGTATATGAATGTTCACTGTACTATTCTTGCAAACTTTTCTGAATTTAAAACATTTTCAGAATAAAATGTTGGAGAAAACAATGTAATAGACAGTGTTTGGCAGTAGAGATCTAAATTCTAGTTGTGTGACCTGAGACAGGTTGGGGAAGAAGAGTCTCATATAACAGTATAGCTTTGAGAAACAGCTTATCTCTGAGCTGTGGTTTCCTGTTCTTTGGTTCAGCAATTAGAAAACATATCTAAAAGGAACTGGAATCTAAAATACAATATGGCACAAATGAACTTATCTGTGAAACAGAAACAAACTCAGGGAAGTAGAAAACAGACTTGTGGTTGCCAAGGGGAGCAGGGTGGGGGAGGGTTGGGTTAGGAGTTTGGGATTAGCAGATGCAAACTATTACATTTAGGATGGATAAACAATAAGGTCCTACTGTATAGCACACAGGAACTATATTATAGTCAATATCCTGTGATAAATCATAATGAAAATAAAAAAAAATAGAAAGCATACCTGTAAAGCAACTGGCAAATGATAGTTACTTGGAAATGTCTCTGATAATGCTGCAACAGTAAGCTTCAATTTAGGAATAACATCTTGATTTTTGCTAAATATGCCTAGAATTTCTGGATATATGGACACTTAATTATTTGATGAAACAGGGATGAGGTGAGAGGTCAGAGTGCAAATTTTTATTTTATTAACAAGTTTATTTAATTTCAAACACACACACCCACACCCACACACACACCATGTCTGTTCCACATGTTCAGTCAGAGCCTGTATGTTTTCTGGCTTAGTCTCCAAGTTAATCAGAGCTTGAGCCTTAATTAACTGATGGGAAGTTAGAATCATTGTTATAAAGCGTGGCATCTCTGACTTGCCAATACCTGTCAAGGAAAACTTAATGGCCTTTAAAAATATTTTCATTTTGTAAATTGTGCAAGGTCTCCAAAGAGGATTTACTGTATTCCTATCCTAATTAGTAGTTGCATCTAAATATATATATAATATATATATATAATACACACACACACACACACACACCATACACCAGTGTGAAGTTTTTTGAGTTACATTAATCCCCCCCCCTTTTTTTTTTGTCCATACCCGTGGCCTGTGAAAGTTCCTGGTCCAGAGATCAAAGGCGTTACATTAATTTTTAAAGAATATATAGTAAATATAAATCATGTTTACTGCCAAATATGTATCTATCTATATATTTATATATTTACTACTTAATATTCAGTAGTATTTTCTCCATTGATGACATTCTTTTTCTTTTTTTTGTCTTGTAAGTCAGTCATTCTTTGATTTCTTTTTAAGAAATAAACTTAGATTTCTGGTTTGTTTGAACTTTGGCCTCAAATGCATTTATAAAATACAATCGTTTTTTAATTTGTTCTGTTTCATATGCAGGATGGATAAAAATTACTGAACTTTTTATATTTATGTAAATTTTATTTAAAATTAAATTCAAATTTACTACCATATGCCTCAAGGGCTAAACATAATATAGACTCTTATAATCATTTATATAAATTGGTTTTAAAAACCAGTTCAATATGTTGAATCAATATGTCATGAATTTCATATCTATATAGTTGTAATCCTAGTAAATTCCATGCCATGTACTTTTACAGCATACAGATTTTAAATAAAATTGAATAGACTTTTCTAGCCTGCGTTATGTATGAACTTCTGTTATCTTCCAGTTGACTGATTTACTATTAGAAAAGAAACATGCTACTTAAATGTGAATCGGCCATGTTTTTTATATTCATTAAATCTTTTAGGACAGAGTTTTTATCTTTCAGTAGTATTTACTGATTTCCTCCGTTTACTGATTTTTTTGTATCATGTAGGATAACATGAAAATAAATATTCACTTCAAAGGATTGTTCAGAGAGTGTCCTGGTTTTCTCTCTGTGGGTATTTGCCCATCTATGGCTACAGATCATTCTGAAATTTGAGGGGCGTGACAAAGCATTTTTAACCACATGTACATCTGTATATTTAGTTAGTTTGTGTATTTTGTCAGAGACTGAAAGTACCTTTACTTACGTGTGTTTAGGGCAGATCCTTGATTTTTCCCCACTTATAAAATTTGTAAGACTTTTATTCTTTAAAATACTTATTTATTAATTATTGAAGTATATATAGTTGACTTATAACATTATGTTAGTTTTAGGTTACATTATAATAATTTTATATTTTAATAGATTATACTCCATACAAAGGTATTATAAAATATTGAATATATTCCCTGTGCTATACATTACATCCTTGTAACAAATCTTATAGTTTCATAAATTAAGAAATGTCTTCATATTCAGGTAGTTAGGGATGACTAATTATTAGGAACTTCAAATGTTCTGTAATTGTATGAGTAAAAAGTTTAAGCATGAGTCCAATTTTGGCAATTTTTGAAAGGAGCAGACATCAGAGAATGTTGATAGGAAAAAATAGACAAACTTATTCTTGAGCAGAAACCTAGAATAAGAGTAATGAATTATAAAATAGTAAATACATTTCCTGTTGTCAAAAGAACAAAAGTTCCTTTTTGTTCCTAAATGCACATCTTTTATTATTTTGATTTTAATTCACTTAAATTCTGGTGAAAATTTCAAATATATGAAAATTAACGTAAGCAAGTGTTATCTACTGTTTGTAGTCCTTGAATGTTAAACAGTGCAGTGTAGTACTATTTCTATGTAATTATAAAAATCAGGTAATTTTTGGTATAAACCTAGAAATTAAATGCTATTTGATGCTTAACAAAGAAATGTTTAATATATAAACAAAACAAGTTTCCAACAACCCCTTGACAGTGTTCTCTTTTCATAGCCAGACTGTTATATATTTGACCTGTCATTGTTTGCTTA
Organism: Catagonus wagneri; assembly: GCA_004024745.2. Lineage (NCBI taxonomy): Eukaryota > Metazoa > Chordata > Mammalia > Artiodactyla > Tayassuidae > Catagonus > Catagonus wagneri. The sequence continues at coordinate 5,148,466 of PVHT021183699.1, read as the reverse complement.
TTAAAAAAATTGAATAACTTATTTTTTAAAGAGTGATATATGCCTCTTTAGCAATTTCTCATTCTCCTTATTTGCTAGCTATAAAATAGCAATTTAGTATATTTCTTATATTCTTATTGAATTCATTTTCTTAAATAGGTGCTTGTTAGGGTCATTTGTTCTGAAATCTTTTCTTCCTACAGTCAAAAATGAGTGCAAAATGGTTCGCCTTCAAGTTGTCATCTTTCTAAATGCTTTCCAGAACATTATTACCTAAGTCCACTATATTCTATGAAGAGAAGAAGTAGGAAGAAAAGAGTTAGTATCCTGCCTTAACTCCTTATTTTGGTTCAGTAGGTCAAAATTTTTAATTAATTTTGTATAATCTTAGAATTTTATACCTGCATCCTTTTTGTACTTTAATATCTTCTGGCCTTTTATACTTGTGTGTGGTTTTTAAACCTTGTCAAATATGGGTATATTTTGTTTATTTAGACCAATTTCTAGTTGTCTTCAGAAAGCACTGAAAGCCGAAGACTCTAAGTAATTTATTTTCCATGTATAGTATTTACTGCTGTGCTGTATATACATTTTATATTTATGTCAGGAAAGGGTTGCAGAGGGGTGCTTTAGAAGCACCTTTTCAGCTCTAAATAGCTATTGTGTACATATGGTAAGGTACTGCTGCTTAACAATTAGTAACTGCTTTGATGAAACTAAATTACATGTTTAAGTTCCCATCAGGAAGTCGCTTCACATATCTGTATTAATGTATTCAAGGCTCGAGAAGGAAAGTTAATTTTCCAGCTTAAATATTTAATTCAAGCTTAAAATTTAGTCTGTAATTAGAGCTCCCAAATGGCAGGAACATGGAGTATTTGTCCATTTTAATTAGATTGTTGTTTACCTATTAATTATATATCATATCTTGTCATATAGTTTTGATGGTAACAGATGGTGCTAGGAGTTAGTAAGGGTTTGAACAAAATAAGATTCCACATGATTTATTAAGTTGCACTTTATTAGTGAGTGGTCTGTTTTAGTCAGGTTATTCTCCTGAATAAGAACTGTGCAACATTTCACTAATTTTCGTTAACTATTCTTTTGTGGAATAGTTGAAGACAAAGTCTAGGATGAATGACGTCTATTTAGAAACAAAATGGATTAGTTTAGGATTCTTTATTTTTAAAGAATATGTATTGTCAGACTGTTTAATTGATATGAGGTTTAGTGCATTTTGCTAGGGCAGAATCAGAGAATCGGTTTTTATTGGTAAAAATGTAAGCATAGGGAATGTTTTATGTATATGGTAATGATTTAGGATATGAGAAGTAATAGGGTGGTGATTTGATTATTTCAAAGACATTCCTTCTCTGCCTATCAAATTTAACAGGAAGACAAGATTTTTTGTTTACCAGAATACCTAAGAGCAGACTTTGGTGTCTAGTGAAGTTGAGCTACAGAATTTCCTTAATCAAGAAGTCAATGCTAACTAAAAAGAACGATCTTCTGTGTTTGTTATATATAAGATTTAATTAATTCTTGTATCACCACCTCAGCTTTCTAAAATTAATTAATTATACAAATGTACATATGCATATATGTATGGAGAGAGACAGAAGATCAGAGGTGGGGAGGGAACAAAGAGGGGAAAGTAGGAAGGGCTTAAAATTTTAATCTTTTAATTTTATAGTTTGAAATTTTTTCCAGCCCTTAATATCATTAACTTAAAAGTATGTTTGGCTGCTATTTCTTAACTTAAGCCTCTTATTTTAAAAGCCTGGTTAGTGTTTTAGCAAAAAGTAAGCAGAAGACCCAGCCCCACTTTTACTAATTTCAGCATTTGCTCTGGATAGGTATCAATCAGATCTTCAAAATTACGGCCTTCTGGTACCTGTTTTACCTTCAGTAAGCAGCATTGCTTTTGGTTGGTATTATTGTGTCTTATTTTTATACTGTCTCCATTTAAACTATGTCAGTTTTTAGAAATATATAATAATTTGTCTTTTGGTGTTGTAACTTCTTCCTGATGGTGGGGTGGTATTTTAACACCAAGTGTAGGATTCCACATGTTCACAGTAGACTGTTGCAGGTGTGTAACATAGGACTCTTAATATGTATGGAATGTTCATGTAACTGAAATTATCACTTTAATGAGGTTTTAGTTTCATGGTTTTTTTCCCCCTAGAATGTTAAGTAGTTAAAACAATGATCTCAAATATTATGCTCTAATGGTATAATATAGGAAGGATGCCACATTATATTTATAGTAATTAAAGAGAATATCAAAGGAGAAAATTATTATTCATTTAGAATACTTAGAGCCTTAGTTTGAAAGTCTGAATTTTTAATCTTTTTACCTTTGTAAAAGTACAGGGCTGTATGTTTTCTAGCAAAATTTATCAAATGTAACATACACTTATTTCCACACAAAGAAAACTAAATTGAAACATGTAAATAAGTGAAAAAATTTAATTTCTAATTCATTTTAAAATTAAAGAAAATAGTTATCTCATATATCATATAAAGAAATGAGAAGATAACTTGATTATTTTTTAAGCATATGAAATATACCATACACATATTTTATTTTGTTTAGTCTACGGAAATAAGTAAATAAATAACTATTGGTGATTGCTAACAGAAATAGCAAGTGAAAACACAAATGCTGTTCTAGAAATGAGGTTTTCTTTGGGTTTGTTCTCCTCAACCTCTGGCCCACCACCTTATTCCTTGGGAAGACTTTTATTTCACCAGCCAGCTATGTACATATTTAACTTCTCTGAAGAAAATGGAAGTAGTGATTATTTTTCTGGACTTAAATTAAGGTTCTCTCTTAAAATCGCAGTGTATGGAAACTATGAAAATGTGGTAGTTGGTAAGTCAGTCTTATTACTTGAATCTGATTTGAAGTACATTGGATTTTGGGGCTTGGTTTATTATTTTTTTAAATTTTCATTCAACAGTGGGGTGTTATTATGCAATGTAATAGCTTCAAAGTTAAAATAATCTGTAAGCAGAGTGGTCAAAACTTAAGAACTCATGATTTGATGTATAGACGATAATTTTTTAAAAGCACATAGAAGAAAAAAGAGGTAATAAGCATTTTCCTGTGCTCAAGATGGAGATTAGGGCTTGACCAGGTCCTCACCAGTGGGTGGGGCACACGCAGGGAACCAGAAAGGCTTGTTAGAAGTACTCAGTTTTCTCAGACACTTCTTTATGGTTCTCTGCTTTTCTGTTCCTTTTGAATAAGATGACCTTGACTGGAACTCCTACCTAATCTTTCTTCAAGAGTCAGCTCAAATTTTATTTCTTTGATCAAATATTAACTTACACCTTCCTTGCCACTTTATATATACAGTTGTCATGTTGAATTATAGTTATTTGTTTACATGTCTGTGTTCTATATTATATGGTTGACTCTTGTGTTGACCTTCAGACCCATTTATTTAATTATTTACTTCATATTTCTGTACTTGGATTCCAGGAGAATTCTTCACATTTGATAAGTCTGAAATTAAATTTATTCTATGCTTGCTTTATTTGGTCTTTCTTGATCTAGTTTCCCTAGTTTCAATCAGTAATATCTTCTGTTGTGTAACCATGAAACTCTTACTCATCATATTCAGTCTACCAACAGATATTCCCGTGTCATATTCTAAATTTTGATGTAGTCATTGAAATGTTTTGGACTTAGTTTTTTTGTTGTTGTTTGTTTGTTTTTTTGGCTATGCCCTTGGCATGCAGAAGTTCCCTGACCAGGAATTGAACCTGTGCTACAGAAATGACAATGCCAGACCCTTAACCACTAAGCTACAGGGAACTCCCTATTTTGGGCTTAGTTTTAATCTATTGATCTATTTATCTTTGTACAGATCTTACACTTTAAAATAGCTGTGGATTTGTGGTGGATTTCCCACTTTACAAAGCTGTTTCCTTTATCTTACTCTTTTTAAAACATCCTAGGTTCTCAGGCAATCTAGATAGGCTTCAGTATCTGTTTTTTAAGCTTGCCACTTTCTGCCCTCACAATCCCTTTGGAATTTCTATTAGAATTGCATTAGAGGTACTGCTTACTTTCTGGAAAATTTGTATCTTCCCAAGAAGAGTCTTCTTATCCAGGAACATGTTGTGCATCTTGATTTAATCAAATGCTATTTAAATCTTTCAAACAAGTCACACATTTTCTCGATCTAGTTTTTTTTTTTTTTTTTTCTTACAATGCACTAAATTTGCTGTTGGTTTTTTGCTGAGATACTTCACTTGCCTTCCTATTGGTTTGTCTAGTCTTCAGTGTAGTTCCTGTCACATCACTCAAAAAATTTTGAGCACTTTTGGGTATATAGGAAAGCTTTTTTGTTTGTTTGTTTGTTTGTTCTTTTTAGGGCTGCACCTGCAGCATGTGGAGGTTCCCAGGCTAGAGGTCTAATCAGTCTCTGTCCTACGCCACAGCCACAGCAGCGCAGGATCCGAGCTGCATCTGCAACCTATACCACAGCTCATGGCAATGCCGGATCCTTAACCCACTGAGCAAGGCCAGGGGTCGAATCCGCAAACTTATGGTTCCTAGTCGGATTTGTTTCTATTGAGCCATGACAGGAATTCCAGGAAAGCTTTTTTTTTAAGTCATGTAGTTTTATGCATTGTATAAATTAAAAGTATATTTTCTCAATTACTTACGGTTTTGTAGATGGATAATGACAGCTTCAAATTATAATTTTGTCTTTATTTTTAAAGTTTTACACTTCTTGTTTCTTTTACTTGACCTATTGGGTTACCTAAAATCTCCTTTAACAGTGTTGAATAAAGGCGTTGAATAGTCAATATCATGACTTTCTTTTAATGAAATGATATTGTTATCTTTTCTACTTTAGCTTACTTATACAATCACTAAACAGAACCTCTAATATTAAATTGCCCTTCCATTTCTGGAAAGAATCCATCTCGGTTATGGTATATTGTGAGGTTATTTGTTCTTGTGCTCTCTTTGTCATGTTTTGGTGTTATAGAGTCATGCTAACATAAAATGAATTGGAACACTTCCTTTTTTGTTACTTAGCAGTTTAAACATAACAGGAATTATTAACTCCTTTCAGGTTTGTTAAAATTTACTTATATTATAATTGAGGTACCTATGGTAGAGAGTGAGGGTTGTTGTGGTGATGGAGAATCTTTGACTACATTTCTGACTACCTTTTAAAATTTTTGGTTTATTCAGTTCTTTGCAGCCTATTGAATTGATTGTGGAAATTTGTCTTTTCTTGGAAAACAATCCATTCATCAGTTATTTCATTTAGGTCATTAAATTTTGGGGTACACAGCTGGAGGTAGTATTCTTTTTTCCCCTCTATATTTAAAATATCTTATTTGGGTCTGGTAATACATCCTCTTTCTTGTTACTATTATTAGGGTTTCCTTTTTTTTTTTTTTTTTTGCTTTAATTTATTCTTAACCTTTTCATTTTAAAATGGAATACCAGTACAAAAAACTACAAGACAAGTGTGTATCTTGGTAAGTTATTACAAGACAAGGTTGTTAATTATCACCCAGGTTAAGAAATAGCTTTGACAGCCACTCCAAAGCCCTTCCATGTGGTTTATGCCCTTTCCCTCCAAAATTAGCCACTTTTCTGGCTTTGAGAATAATAACTAATTTTCTTGATGATTTTTATCACCTACATATGCCTCTTTAGACTCAACAGTTTAGTGTTGCCTATTTTCAGAAAACAGTTTTTGCCATTTAAGTCTTTCATAATCTGTAGCTTCTCCTCTCCTATACTTCCTTTCCTTTACAAGTGATCTACTGAATAATCTGGGCTGTTTGGTCTATAGTGTTCTCATGCTTCAACAAAACATTTTCTTCTATATTTTCTCCAAATTCACAGGTAGCATCAGCACTTGATTGGATGTAGGCTTAATTTCATAGGCAACATTATAGGGGCTATTGGATCCTTTCATCAGGAGGCAGGCGATACCTCTTTATCATTTTAACTTTGGCAGCCATTGATGCACAAAGCCTAAATCCATTAACTTATTATTTCATTTGCTGTGCTGTTTACTAATGTATTCTTCAAATCATCTATGTTTTTATTTACGTTATCTCTACTTGATCACCCAAATTATGAGAATAGCCTTGCATTTTAGGACTGTTACTCAAGTAGCAGTTTTTAAGGATGGGTTAGAGGTGTGACCATCACTGGAGGCTTCAAGATCCCAGAGTTACAATTTTTTTTTTAACTTTTTTGGCAGTTATCTAAATGAGAAATGGTGACTCTGCATTAAGATACTGATGATAGAAAGTAGGAGATAAATCTTAAAATACTTAGGAAACAGATGTGGAAATTGAAGAAGGTAAAAGGGTGTTGTTTCTATTTTGTTTTAAGAGATGACAGTGTGATTAAGCATATGACTTAGAACTGGGGTTGACTTAAGTCTAGTTCATGGCCAAGTCTAATCTGCCATCCATTTTTGTACAGTGCACAAACTTTTATATTTTAAAATGTTTTTTAAAAGTCAAAAGAGGAGTGACCAGGTGACTCAGGGGGTTAAGGATCTGGCGTTGTCACTGTAGCAGCTTGGGTGACTACTGTGGGAGCGTGTTTGAGCCCTGACCTGGGAACTTCTGCATGCCATGGATGCAGCCAAAAAAAAAAAAAAAGAAGTCAAAAGTGTGTTTTGTGACACGTGAACATTTATATGAAATTTAAATTTCAGTGCCTGTAAATAAAGTTTACTGTAACATACCCATGCTCATTAGCTTATAATGCAGTTGCGTAGTTGAGAGAGAGATTGGCCCATGAAGCCTAAAATATTTACTGTCAGGCCCTTAACAGAAGTCCTTAGCTGAGAAATACCCTTTTTCCTTATCTTTCTCATTTCCATTCAATTCCATTCAGTTTGGTGTTCATCACCAATAATTTGTTGTAGGACTATTTTAATATGTAAAATATTACATATAAAATTTCCCATAAGTAACAGCATGAATTCAACCCTGCTCATGACAATTAATTTTTGACCGTATTGAAATCCATTTCCCTTGCAAATTTTTTTTTGGTCTTTTGTGTATGATTATTGAAAGGTTTTAATAGAGAAGCCCACATGATATTGATGGTATGCTGTTAAAGTGGTCTTTCCTACATTAAGATGGTCTTGGCCATTTGTAATATTAAATTGTAATTTAAGATGATAATTTTTTTAATTTATTTTTGTGTAGATAATCAAGACTTTCTTTTATTTTTTATTAAGGTATAATTGATGAAAATGATAATTTTATATTGTACAATCTGTTATGTTTGTGGTTTTAATAGTTTCTTTCCCATAAAATCAAACTGCAGCTTATTTATTTATTTACTTTTTGGGGCCACACTCATGGCATATGGAAGTTCCCGGGCTAGAGGTCGAATCGGAGTTACAGCTGCCGGCCTACACCACAGCCACAGCAATGCAGGATCCAAGCTGTGTCTGCAACCTACACCACATCTCATGGCAACGCTGGATCCTTAAACCACTGAGCGAGGCCAGGGATCGAACCCACATCCTCATGGATCCTAGTCAGGTTTGTGAGCTGCTGAGCTATGAAGGGTATTCCCAAACTGCAATTTAAATAAAGAAATTGAAGAGTTTCTGTTGTGGCTCAGAGGAAACAAATCTGAGTAGTATCCTTGAGGACACAGGTTCGATCCCTGGCCTCCCTCAGTGGGTTAAGGGTCTGGCATTTGCCATGAGCTGTGGTGTGGATCACAGAACTGGCTTGGATCTGGCATTTCTGCGGCTATGGCGTAGGCAAGTGGCTACATCTCTGATTTGACCCCTAGCCTGGGAACCTTTCTATGCCATGGGTGTGGCCCTAAAAAGACAAAAGAAAAATTGTTAAAATCATTCTGAGAGTAAATCCTCTGAGGTTTTAGAATAGGATTTTAGTTTTATTGGAGATTCAGTGTTTGACTTTATGGGTAGTGTCATAGTTTATTATTTGTTAAGGTATTTTAAAATAGAACTTTAGCAAAAAAAGGGTTATTGGGCAAAAGGTCTAATCTTATGTTTATGTGTAGCAAGAAGAATTTGCCTGTGTTAAAAACAAGACAGTACACCCAAAATGGAGTCATTTGCACTAAGCCCCATGTCGCCAAACTGAGACAACTTAGAGTTTTGGCTCTCTCAGAAATGGAGTCTGAAAACCATCAGTCAAGAATCAAATGGTCAGCACTAGTGAGGTCATCTGCCTAATAGATCTCTGCCTCCCCTAAAGGAGAGGGACCTTGCCATAAGCAGTTAGCTTTTTGCCTAGTATGACTTCCTTGTTCCCATTTTCTTCAACTTGTAAAAGTTGTAAAAGTCTTTGTTTTTGTATACCTTCTCAGAGCTCTTTTCTGTCATTAGATTGAATGCTGCCCAATTCATGTTTGTTGGATAAAGCCAATAAGATCTTTAAAGTTTACTCAGTTGAATTTTTTTTTAACAACTGTTATAACTGTGTAAATTTGTTACTCTACTTCACAAGAAAAAACAGTTTATGTCATGGGGATTTCTAATGTTTTTATAACATAATTGTGCTGGGTAATCAGGAAACCAGGACTGACCTTTCTTTAAGAATTCATGATGACCTTGTTTTGTTTTGGTATATATAGCTGGTCCTTCTCTGCATCCATATCTTAACTGTTTTACTTAAATTTCTAATATTTATGCATGACAAATTATGTTATATTATGTAAGATGTTCTTCTGTTTTTTTCACCTTCCTGTGACTGTTACTTGTGCTCAGATATCAAAAAAAAAAACAAAGAAAAGAGAAAGAAGCCAGACAATGACTACCAATGGAATTGGCATGAAAATGCAAGCAAATACCTTTCCATTTTAATGCTTGCTAGCATTATATTTTTATTAGGAGAGTTATGTGTTGACATACAGACTTCTTATTTCCATCAAATAATTACATCTAAATGAGGATTAATTCATTTAAGCCGTTGTGTATCAAAGTAGCTCTGAGAAATAAACACCCATCACTCTGTTCTTTTCCCAAATTCACAGATTTTGTAGCTATGCCATTTTAAAAATTCTTCATGGGAAATGTATTAATTTTTTGTGATTAATACTTGATTTACACTCATTTATCTAGTTTTGTCAGCAATGAATAGTTAGAACCAATACCTGCTCTTTGACTAATGATTTAAACATTTATCAAACATAGTATGCTTTTCATTCTTGTTAAGCAGTTAAGTTTTTAATTTTATTTTGGGAGAAGAAAGTAACTTCAGGTTGTGTAATATATTTTGTAGCACTATAAAAATTTGTTTGCTTTGACTTTTCATAAGTATGTGTTTACCAGTGTCTTAAATGTTCCTTCTGCTTGTTTATCTTTCCTTCTATTCCTACTTTTTGTATTCACCAAAATAATAGAAATGGTCACTGAGTGTAATTCACTATTGTGTGTAAATTATTGTGCTAAGTGCAGTTAATAGGGTCACTTCTTGCTCTAAAGGAGTTTTATAGTCGGTAACAATCATTTATGAAATGTTTTCGTAAGTAGTTAATAAAAATAATTAAATTATCAACTTGATAAGGTAGAGCTGTTTTAAAATTATCCTTTAAAAATGTCACCTGTGATCAACTGCATTCTAATAAGCTTTCAGGCATGAGAGAGAAGTATACAAAAAGGCATGTTGTGATCAACCCTGTGCTTATGGATATTGTTGTGAGATGAGTGTATAAGATGGTGTGGAGGTAGGCTTGGTGGCTGTTTTATGTCCTGGTTAAACAGTAGGGAGAGCCTGAGTTGGGCAATGACTAGACATGAAGAGAAGGTGATAATAAAAATATAGGTAATGGGAATGAAGTTTAAACCACTGGGAATTGCCTTCTTTTGGTAGGTAAAAAAAAACTGTTAAAAATCTGTTTCATATGGTTCAACTTGATACATTCATTTATCAACTTATGTTAGTAAAGAAAAACACAACAGTTAAATGTTTGAAACGAAGAGAAAAACTGAAGGGCTGTATCATTTGTAAGGAAGGGGTCAGTGACACTAGAATGAAACGATTTTATGGTGAAAGTTGATGTGTTTTCTAACATCCAACTCCTGCAAACCCTATAGGATCTAGCTCAGATCCCATTTGTGTGGAGCTTTTACTCAGCACCCAAATGCAGATGCTCCGTGTTGGGAGAGGATAAAGAACCTATGTGTTATCTGTCAACAACTTTTGTTGATTTTCTAGAGTATGTTGCTGGGTGTCACCGAACAAAACAACAGTTGGTTCTCTGTGGTTCTCCTTGACCAGACTATGTTCAAACTAAGCTTCTTAGTTAAAAGTTCCTGCCTACAATCCTGTGGTTTTTTGTTTTTGTTTTAAACCTCAGTGTCCTTTAAGGTCCTGCATTAGCTCTTGTCCATGGGAGCTTCCTTGCAGATGACATTAGCTATGGGCTTCCTGTGGAACTCTTACTAAAGCTTCCCTAATTAGTCCTGCAGGAGCTAAACATGCTCTCATTCTTCCCAAAAGGTGTTTTTGGGTGAGTTCCTTTTAAAAGAATGGATTAGTGAAATGCTAAATAATGGGCTTTGGTTAAAGGACTTTTTGTATTAACTGATGACCTCTTTATAGTGACCTTGAACTGTTATTTAAATCTTATGTTATTTCATGCAGTCTTTTCTCACCAAATATGCTTATGCTCCTGTGGAGTAGAGATTCTATCTGATATGTCTTTATATCCTCACTTTGAGACAGATGAGGTGAAAGTTACCTGTAAAAAGAGCATATGCCATACAGACAGAAGATATTATACCCACATAGTAGGCTGAGTGTTCAGTGAATAGATGTTGATAGGATTTAAAGGCAGGAAAGAGCAGTTGTCCATTGTTGATTCAGCTGGTCTCCTGTTGTTGAACATGAGTGTTTTCCAGCATTTTGCTTTTATTAAAAAAATTATATGAATAAGCTTCTACAGATCCTCAGTTCACTATCTGAAATCCATAGGGGAACGAGATATGTTTTGAAAGTTACAATTTTGTTAATGTGATGCACGTTCCAAAATTACAGAGCATTTCTGGTGGAGGCAGCATCAGGTAAACGAACAAGTTACTGTTTCTGATGGAAAATGTATGATTATCACACTGCTGGCTAAATAAAAACTACAAATAGTCTCATATTAATTCAGGTTAGTTTTGTTGTCAGATGACTTTATATCAAAGTTAGGAAGTTGCTTTTGGTTTTTGGAGATTGTGAACATGTACACATCTGTATGTGTGCTAGTATACTGGAATAATTTCCAATGCGGATTTTTTTTTTTTTTTTTTTTGCCTTTTGTCGTTTTAGGGCCACATGTGGAGGTTCCCAGGCTAGGGTCTAATAGGAGCTGTAGCCGCCGGCCTACGCCACCGCCATAGCAACGCAGGATCTGAGCTGCATCTGCGACCTACACCACAGCTCACGGCAATGCTGGATCGTTAACCCACTGAGCAAGGCCAGGGATCAAACCCGCAACCTCATGGTTCCTAGTCAGATTCGTTAACCTCTGTGCCACAGTGGGAACTCCTAATGCAGATTTTTTGGATCAAGAGAAAATGCATTTGTAGTTTTGTTCAATATTGCCAAATTCCCCTTGCTGGCATTGTATCCGTTTCTACTCTAACCAGCAGAGTGTGGAGGCAGAGCTGATCTTTCCCAGTATTACTACTAGTCTGTGTTGTCAGACTTTAGGATTTTTGCCAATCTGATAAGTGAAAAATAGAATCTCATTATAGTTTTATGAAGATCGTTTTTAAAGACAAGGAATGGCAGTTCCTATGGCTTTGGTTAAGGACTTTTATATTGACTGATAACCTTTTAACAGTGACTGAAGATTTCTTTAAATAGCATCAGGGACACAGGACATTGTTCCCTCTCCTTCCCTGTCTTTTGTCCCAAATAAGAAGGCCCAAAGTTGTGTTTGTGCTCAGTCTGTTAACCTAGTAAAGAGTGAACATGTACCGCGTAGTCAGTTTTGTGTTTGTCCCTGAGTTTGTATGATAGAAGTTTATTGTCTGTTTCCCAGGCAGGATTTGGGCCTAGACTATTAGTAATAAATAAAACCCCTGGAAAATGCAAAATTCCATGTTAAATGTTAAGATACACTCTTTCCCTAGCCTAGAGATCCCTGGAATTGTTCTAAAGCTCATTCTGCCTTGGGGCTTCTATTCCGCCTGTTTCTTCTCAATGGAGTAACAGTTTTCTAGACTTCTGTCCAGGATGGGATTCTTCTTGTCACTCATTCAGCTCTTGTTTAAATATCACTTCTTCAGATTCCGAATACCCAGTCGGATGTAACCCCATTTTCTCTCCATCCCATCAGCTTGTTTTATTTTCATCATAGCTATCAGTACCATGTGGTGTTTTTATATTTGTGTATTGCCTGTCTCCCACCACTAGCATTTCAGCTCCATTTGTTCAGGCCTTGGGTCTTATTTAGTGCTGTTTCCCAGGGCCTAGAACCGTGCCTGGAGTGAGCTGTGTTTTTATTAATTACTCCTGTAAAGAAAGTCTTCTTTCATCCTTTGCCTTTCTCTTTCTGCTACGTCCAGATTGCCCTTGCCCTCAGCCTTCCCTTTTAGTTCCCAAACTCCTCTTCATCCGTCAGTCTGCTGTTTGATTTAGGAAGGAAGAGGATATGTACAATTTGATTTCATTTGGAAACTATAGTAATTATTTTGGTTCTCCTTTGAAACATTTCTGAAATTTCTTGATTTAAATTACAACTTTGAAGCTGAGTTTTGATATATGAAACAATTTTTTGGAGATGGTGTTGGAGGCTTTAACAAGAGTGATTTTTGCCCAGGTAAGTTTCTCCCTTTGCTTTAAAAATATTGCTTCTTCGTTATTTCTGTGATTGTTATTTATTTATTTTTCCCTCTTAAGAGCATAGGTCCTTGCGTTGATCATTTGGAAGCACTGGTGTTGCATGTATTCCGCTTTTAGTAATTGAATAATAGTTTTTGCATTAGAGACAGCCTAAGAGGGGAAGAGTTACATGACACCACAAATCTGTGCTATTCAGAAATAAAGCTGCCCATGCCATTGCTCAGGTGTTGCTGATGTTGGAAATGGAGTAACACATACCAAATGTGTTAGAAAATAAAAGGAGTAAGGGCAGAAGTTTAAAGAATCAGATAAATCTCATTTCTGAATTTCTTGGTGTTGTAAGTTTAAACTAGACGTTGTGACTCATTTTAATATGTAGTTATTTTGGTTGTTTATATGTTTTATGTTTTGATCACTGTTAAGTATTTAAACTCCTTCAAATGTGCAAAGATTAAATGTTTAATAAAAATTGCTTGTTGTTTTCAACATCTGTGTTCAGAGAACAATGGCCCACTGGAGTGCAGAAAGCTTGTAAAGTTTTCAAATGTATTGAGAATGACAGAAAGTTCAGTGAAGAGTTTGCTTCCCTCATTACAGAACTACTTCTGTGGCTGCGATTACACTAAGAGCATCTTTAATTGCTTTAAAATCTGAATGCATGATAAGAATGGATTAATTTGATTTTTCTGTTACTACAAGTAGCAGATGGTTTATGTCTTAGGAATGCTCATGTTGTAAAATGAGATCCCCAGCTCATCTGTGATTGGTCACTGTTAATGAAGCATGCTGTGCTGATTATTGATTTAGAAAATGAGGATGACATGAGTATTGTGTGTGTTGCTGTAATAAATTAAAGAGGAGTATTTTAATAGCCAGCAGACATACACCTTAAATAACATGAAATATTTGATTTTCTATTCAGGTGGTCTCTGCCCTGTCAAACTAATTTTATTGTTTATTAAAAAGATATACTTTTATAGTTTCAGCTAACAAGCAGATGGTCGTCTTTACTTATTTCTGTTTTGTATTGCTGTATGACCGATCAGATGCATGATAGGAACCCAAATTAGCTTGTTGTCTGCAAAGCAATGATGTAGCCATGGGAGGAAGTCTTTTGCAGAGTGTGTGTGTGTGAGTGCATGCACAAGCATGCACTCACACATCGCTACTTTACTGTTGCCTCACTGTTTAATTCTTATTTGTTTTTGAAATAAAGCTATATATTGATAGTTCTTTTTAATAATTTTATTTTTTAAATTTTTTTATTATAGTTGGTTTACAGTGTTCTTTTTAATAATTTTAATTTCTGTTCCAAATTAATTTTTAAAGGACAAATGTGGGGAGAAAATAATTGGGATGTTGCATTTGTTGGTTTTAGTTTCCTGTGAAGGGGTATGTGAATTACAGTCATCTTATTGCATGCACATTGTAAAAGTCAGAGTGATTACAATTTACTGATATTTTTACGTAAAGCCTTATATGTGTGTGGTATTAGGTGATGTTCACAGATACATAAGTGCTCCATCTTTATGGCAAAATACCATTTAGTGAATCACAGCAGGTGGATTGCCTTCTTAGCATCACTTAATGTCTCTCATTCTATTTTCCAGAAGGCTGGATCCTCTGTTTTTTTATTTCAAGTACTAAATACATTGCTTATATTGGATTAAAAATTTTGGAATTATTTCATGACAGTTTCGGGTTTTGTGACGATCTTAATTGTGGCCGTGATATAAGCACTGCAGATTAAAGTGCTTCTTACCTTGCCTTTGGGTAAGACTATAGAAGAAGACAGTCTCTGCTATGTTTGTTTTTTTTTTTTTTAGCTTTGTGTATGTACACTTGCAATTTTCATTTTCAATATTTGGTGAATTCTGTTTTATAGATGTCTTTCAATTCACGTGAACATGGCCAATTTTTGCAGTTTACTGTTATTTTAGAGTGCTTTAATAATTATAGGCAGTGGAATTACAGTCCTAAAGTAAACTTACAGTACAGATAGAAACCAGTGAGATAAGAGGAAATTGGTGAGCTTAAATGGTCCACTTTTAACTCTTTTAACTATTTAAAACACACTCACAGAAGTAAAATGAATTTTAAATGAATACTTTAGTAATAGTTACAAATCACATAGAGAAGCTCAGTGATTTAAGAGATTTGATTTGATAATAATGTATCATTACTACGTGCACAAAAATTAGCCTACATAATATTTCTGAGGTCGGCTTCCTTCACATTAGATTATTTCACAGGATGCTTGGGAAAAACCGGTAGAGGTTGGGGAGTAAAATTAAATGGCTTAATTTTATATTTTATATGTATTTTCCAATTTCAGAAGTATTTATTATTGAAACACTATCTTTATGGGAAAATAAAGTACAACCTGTTGCATATTTGTTGAATAGTTATAGTGTGATTCTCCTTTGAAACTTGTAGTAAAATTATATGCGTTTTTCCTAATCAATTAGTAACTAATGTCTATATTTTTATTCATTTATTTATCAAAGAAGAAAAACTATTAAAATTAACAGGGACTAGTTTTTAGATTCCTTTTTAGTGTTTTATGACTAGTAATAAGCTTCACTAAAAAGGAAAATGAGTAGAAATACCTGCTTTGATTGTGGTCAAACAGTACAAATCAGATGTGAAAGAGAAATTTTCACTTGATAGAAGTATTTAAAAAATAGCACATTCTTGGAAATGGTTTAAAATTGATAACCAAATTACTCAATGCTGTCTAAAATGATTTTCAGTAGAATAATTAAAAATTATTGGCAGTTCCCCTTAGATTTACTTAAGAATTAAAGAGCCAAGAAAGTGATTTTTTAAATGTCTATTTTATAGTTTATATAATGTACATATATCCTCTGTCCTATTAACCTGGGTAAATGATTGGCTTTATTACTTTTCAGTGTAAATTATATTTTTATTTAGAGCTGTAATCATAAAGTGGTTTTTTTTGTTGTTGCAAGAAGGAACAAATTAGTATCAACATTCTGTATTCTTTTCCCTGCCATGTTTATGTTTAATGCATTTTCTTCCCTAAACAATAGCCTCAAGAAGTCTAGAAACACCTTTTCAAGGCAAATGTCAGTTTACTGATAATGATTTTTATTACCATTTGTCTTAATGTACTTTCTGGGTGGAGGATGCACAATGTTTTTTTGTTTGTTTTTATATTTTCTCCTGTAATGCAAAACACTACTTTTCGAGGTAAAATACACTGCAGGATTGTTGCTGAATGACTTTGGAAGTATTTTTAGAAAGAGAAATGATTGCCACCAGGTATACTCATTTTCTGCTGTGTGAAATTCTAACATTCTAAGTTTGGAATATGTCCTATACAGAATTTTGTAGTTAGATGTTTTTAATCTTAGCCAACTTCATTTTTTAAATGTTTTATGTTTTGAAAGGTTTAAAAGAAGAAAGAAAAATTTGGACAAGATTTTAAACTTGTCAGCCACATTCTTCACATCTTGTTCTTCAGAGCAGAGCAAGGAAATAGAAGAATTGAGGTGTTGTAGACGTCTCGTTACACATATTGCAATAAACAACTATAGAATTATATCACGAAATCAGCTATCCTCATGTGCAATGTGATCAGGTTGTTACTATGGTAACATTTCCATTTGCGAATTTTTGTAGAGTTAAAATTTGTAGTCATCCTATCATAGCACCATTGGCTTTTGATTTTTCATGTAAATAAATCACTGTGCTACCTGCGTGCTATTAAGTGGCACGAGCCACAGCACTTAATTACCACCCCTTATACTCTAGGCTAGGGAATCAAAAATAGGAAGGTGGCAGAAATGAGAACATTTTACACAATTACATTTTAAGACTGTCCTGATGTTGCTGGTAAAATTTTAAGTGTTTCTTAGGAGGAGTAAGATCATTGCCAGTTAACTCTTTAATTTTATATGTATATGGTACACTTTATATGTATATGGTACACTTTAATTTTATATGTGTATGGTAGGAAACTGGTTAGGCATGGTAGCAGTAGGAGGTATGGACAGCATTAATTTATCAGCTAAGTGGGTGCTAAATAGCTGAAACAGAAGTAATGACCTTTCTGCGACTGAGAAAATTCATTTTGAAAACAGTACTTTTTAAAAATTTTAACCTTAATAGCCTTTTGAAATTTGTTCTGTTTTCAGATACTCAAAAGTTGTCTTGCTTATTTCACTTCTGATTATAAAGTCGTTCTCTAAAATCTTGGATTAACTTGGATTAAAATAGCCTATAATGCTCCCTTGTATCAATTACTGTATTCTAGTACAGATTCCTACTGTTTTTGTTTTGTTTTGCTTCCTAAAGCCCCCTGCTGCTGTTGATTACACCTAGATCTGCTACTGATTGGAACTGTTAAAAGGCAAAGATAGTGTGGCTGGTTGCTGAATCATTTAATTGTAGGACTAATAAGAGATGTTCTCTCAGGGGCCTAAAAGGAGTAGTAGCACTAGAGCATTATGTATAAAGAGGCCAAGACATAGCCTTTGATAATTTTTGAAGATGTGAAATTTATATACTTAGCGAATTCATTTATTTGTGACAAAATAGAGGAATGTCGACAGCCTGGTTGGATTCCTAAACCACATAAGTGAACTCTGTTGAGGGGGAAGGGGAAGGTTGGAGAAATGCTGAAGAAAATTTAGTTCTAACTATTATTTATCTCTGACAATTGAATGCTGTAAAGTTTCTATAGAGATAAAACAAATGGATAGCTGTGTATAATTTTTAATTCAGTAGTTAAGACTTTTGATAATAAAATGTCAGGAAATTCACAAGTTAAGTTTTCATTTGTAATTGAGGCCATGTTTGTAAGCCCCAATGCACAATATAAAACGAAGACTGTAAGATATGAATGAGCTCCCCAGGCCAAGTTTACATGTAAGTTTTAGAATCTAGAGATAGAATTTCCATGATAGCCATGATTATTTTATGAGGCATTCACAGACCAGGAACAGCTGTCAGTTTGTACCCTCACTACTTCAAAGTCTGAGACAGTTAATCCTTTGGACTTGGTGAGAGATTGTTTGAGGGAGTATAGTTATGTAAAAGTGTTTTACGTGGTGCCTTGTACTACTACTGCCCCATCTAGTCATTACGAATAATGGCTTATTCTTTTAAAGTCGTTTTAGTTTTTCAGGTACAAACTAAATCGGTGGTTTTAAGAAATTTGTTTGGAGATCCATACATCTATTGGGAGGTATGATTGTCTAGGACTTGAATTGGGAAAAAGCCAGTGTTTTCCAAAGATATTTGTTAAGACATTTTGATCAGGGAAATTACATGAAGGGTGCTGTCAGGAAGGGTGCTCCCAGTAATGTACATACTGGGTTGGAGAAATCAGAAAGTTTGTGCTAAGGACTGGGCAGCAAGTGATGAGTGCTCTGACTGGCGTGTTGACAGTAGAAATTAAGCAGATTCAGTGTTGACATCCCTTCTTGTTGGTGACCCACTGAATCAAGATAAATTGAAAAAAAAAACTGCTGGAAAAAAACTGCTGAAATCTTATCAGTGAATAATGACTATTCGTGTCTTCTTAGGTAATAACCCATTAGACTGTATGCTCCTTGAAGGCAAATATTACTCATTTTTATGGTCTCAGTGTTTGACACAGCATGTTACTTTCTTCAGCCTTTTAAAGTGAAAATAAGTAAATAAAACAGAAAGGTCTTATGCTGGTTTGCTCACAGAGTGGCTAAAACAACAGAGATGCCTCAACTCAGTTGTGGAGGCTGGAATTCTGAGATCAGGTTACAGGCAGGGCTGGTTTCTATTGGCTCTGGAGGAAGATCTGTTCCAGGCTTCTCTCCTTGAATTGTGGGTATGGTGTTCTCCCTGTGTCTTCACATCATCTTCCCTCTGTATGTGCTAAAGTTTCCTCTTTGATAAGCACTCCGGTCATATCGCATTAGGGCCCACCTTAGTAATGTCGTTTTAACTTTCCTCTGTAATGCTGTATCTCCAAACATGGTACACTCTGAGACACTGGGTTTAGGACTTAAATATATAAATTTTGAGGGGTTCTAATTCAGCCCTTAGCACCTCTATTTGAAGTTGATACAGTTTATAGTCCAATGGCACGTGTAATAAAAAGTAAATATGGTCCTGAACAAAAAATAAATGTCAGTGTAGGGTCCCCCAGCTATATGTCCCTTTGTAATTAATACCATGTGACATAATTTTCACCTCAGTTTGCTTTACTATTTTGCAGTTTATATCTGCCATTTGACAGCTAGTCATTGTGCTGGTTTCCATCTAGTGGTAGAAATGGAGATGGAAGTCTGTTTCAAAAGGACAATAGAACTAAATTCCTTGTCTCCTCTCTCCCTTTATTTCACTTTGTTTAGAATGATCTAAATATTCAGCCACCGCTTACTTCCCAGACTTAAATTTGAAGAAAACAAGCATTATTACTAAAATATTATTGGTAATAACTAGATTATAATATTGTACGAGGTGGGTTTTTAATGTGCAGTTTTTTTTTTTTTTTTGTCTTTTTGCCTTATCTAGGGCCACACCTGTGGCATGTGGAGGTTCCCAGGCTAGGGGTCTAACAGGAGCTGTAGCTGCCGGCCTACGTCACAGCCACAGCCACGCGGGATCCGAGCCGCATCTGTAACCTACACCACAGCTCACGGCAACGCCGGATCCTTAACCCACTGAGCAAGGCCAGGGATCGAATCCTCATCGGCATGGGTGCTAGTCAGGTTCATTAACTGCTGAGTCATGATGGAAACTCCCTCTTTCTTCATTTTTAATGGTTGCATAGTAATATCACTGTATGCATGTACAATAAATTAATAGGTCCCTAACCAATCAATATTTTTCTATTTTAAAAATTCTTTGAAGAATATTATTGTGTGTTATAAGTCATATCTATATCCTTTCACATATATGCGAGTATATTCATAGCATTATTTCCTAAGAAAGCAATTAAAAGGTCAATGTGTGTGTGAGGATAAATATATATATATATATATAGAGAGAGAGAGAGAGAGAATATATGCATGGTGTAAATGTAAATATATATATATATTTATATATATATAAGTTTGGTGTAAATAAATATATATAGGAATTCCCGTCGTGGCTCAGTGGTTAACGAATCCGACTAGGAACCATGAGGTTGCATGTTCGATCCCTGGCCTTGCTCAGTGAGTTGACGATCCGGTGTTGCCGTGAGCTGTGGTGTAGATCGCAGATGCAGCTCGGATCCTGCGTTGCTGTGGCTCTGGCGTAGACCGGTGGCTACAGCTCTGATTAGACCCCTAGCCTGGGAACCTCCACATGCCGCGGGTGTGGCCCTAAAATGACAAAAGAAAAAAAAAATATATATATATATAAATATTTATATATATATATATATAAACTTGTATTTGCTTTTGCATTCATAAAATATTTCTAAAAAACACAATAATATACATACATACATATATACATATATATATATATATATATACACATACATATATACACTTACATATATATATGTAAGTTTGGTAGGTATTTCCCAATTATTCTCATTATCCTCCATGGCAATTGCTCTGGTTTGTACCCTCTTTATTTATTTATTTGTTTATTTATTTATTTATTTGGTCTTTTTAGGGCCACACCCGAGGCATATGGAGGTTCCCATGCTAGGGGTTGAATCGGACCTGTAGCTGCCGGCATGTACCACAGCCACGGCAATGCGGGATCTGAGACACGTCTGTGACCTATACCACAGCTCATGGCAACCTTAACCCACTAAGGGAGGCCAGGGATTGAACCCACGTCCTTATGGGTATTAGTCAGGTTCGTTAACCACTGAGCCATGACGGGCACTCCTGTACCCCCTTTAACAGATACAAGTTATTATTTCAAAAATGAGTTTTTTAAAGATGCAGTAGTTTTATATAATAGCATTATATTTTTGAAGGAAACAGATCTTTGTTAAGCTAAAAAAAACCCCCACAAAACTTAAATTATGTCTTTTAAAAAACAGTAGATAAGATTACTTCAGAGTTTCTTACATTTAAGTTACAATATATTTTAGAAACTTCTTGAGGCATAAATTGAAGATGGAATTGAAGATTGTCTTTACTAATCTGAAGTAAATCTGCATTTAGTGATGCATTAAAATAATTTTTACATATTTGGAAAAACATAGTTTTGGTTTACTATCGGTGAATACTTGGACAGTCTTTAAATATGGGGATTATTTGAGATACCACATATGTAGTTGTTCAAAAATTTATGTTTTTTTTGGTATCCACCATAATGTTTTTAATTAAAACTCTTTTTAGGTTTTTCATTTACGCAGTATCATTGGTTTATATTGTGTTAATCATTTCAAAAACTAAAATGAAGCAGTGAGACATAGAGCATTGGGGGTTTTTTTGTGTGTTTTTAAAAGCATTCTATACTTCACCCCCCCCCCCACCCTTTTTTTTTTTTTTTAACACTCTCTTAACTTAAAACTACTAAACAGATTTTTATTTTAATCTTTGGAACAAAAAATGTTCTCTTGGGCTGATACCAGTACTTTCTATGCCAAGTTACAGACCGGAATCTATTTTTATAGGCCAAGATACAAACCTCTGAAAACCAGAGTTTATAATGGAAACATTGACAGGCCCTTAACTATCACAGCACACATGGCACTGCTGAAATCATAAGGTACAAGGCATAAGATTTCACAAGCAGGGTGAGCACTGAATTTTTCAGCAATTGTATTGTCAGATGCCTTTCAAGTAGAATTTAGTTAAGTGTCACTAAAAGCACCATAAAAGCACAGTGTATGGGCTGACTCCTGCCCTCTGAGCGCTTGTACCCAGACACACAGTATGCTGAGAAGCACTGAAATAAACCTGTTGGGAGATGGCCTTGTAAGTGGATTTGATTGGAGAGAAATTTGTGAATTTCCCGAGCTCTAGATTTAGTTTATGTCTCAACCTTGAAAATCCTGCCAGTGTTTGCACCTAGGTCACTACACGTATTTCTGGGTATTATTACAGGACAGGTAGAACTCATCAGTTATATCTTTGTTTTAATTATATCACCGAAGAAAGCTTAAACATTGTGTTGTTACACAAACAAGTTAGATATTGAAACTTAGCATTTTGACGGATCCTATCTGTAAAAAAAATAGCCTTCTTCAAAGACCACATTTGATTACTCAACTTTATTTGATTAAAGAAAAATCATTAAAACAACCACTGTGAATTTTTTAATTACTGTGTTTTATTTTAGTTTAAATGAGACAAGTTCTCCTACCCTGAGTTTATGATTGCCATTGGTTAACACTGAATGAGTGACCCTAGAGTGTGTTAATTACTTTAAAGGGAAAACCCAGAAATGTCAGATACCTATATGGGAAAATAGTGAAAATGGTTTGAGCTCTACAGTTAATTTGAATGTTCAGGAAGGGTTGTATTCTCACACTTGTAGCACCAACACTGTGTACCCTCTTTCTTCCTTTTCTTTATCTTGTTAAATGTGGGAGAGAAGTAGAGGTGTTAAGTCAGATATGCTATCTCAGAAGCATTGTGAAGTGTTAGAGAAAACCAGTGTCTTGTGGGAAGATAATGAAGTGATAGTTTGTTGCTACAGGTTTTGCAAGTACTGCCAGAAGGAAGAGTTATGAGGAAGATGTTAATTTGAATCTGAATCAGATTTTCTATTCCAGTTAAATTTTCCTTATCCTTTGACCAACATCCGTATTCATTTAATAAGGTTTAGATAGGAGACAGGAGTCTATCCTAAGAGGTAGCTTATGCATCAGACAGGTTTCTGTTAATAAAGAGAATATGGACATTTTTGAGTAAGATTTTTGGGTCAGTCATTAAATTTCCTTACCTAACATGTTAGAAATAATGCTTTTGTATCCTGAAGGATGGACAGTTTCTAAAGTAATCTATTTAATTCTGTGCAGTTGTACACATTCTGGAAAAGGCAGCTCACGTTTCCGTCTTTTACCTTCTTGGTCTATTTCTTTAGAGAAGAAAGTATATTTATTAACCCTAGTTACTTCTTCTTGCTATTGCTGTTGAAAACTTCACTACGGGTTGCACAAAATACAAGCCGTGATCTTGGTTATTTAGGTTAAAGATAGGATCATATTTTAGAAGTCCATTTTGTAAAGGCATTTCACTATGAAGTTAAATGAAGAGATGTGCATGCGTGGAGAGAGTGTGTGTATGAGAGAGCGAGAGACAGACAGACACTCCTAGAATTACTGATATATCTGCTTTATAAGTTGTTCCAGAAACAAAAGTAAATAACATAAGCATAATTCTGCATAAAACCGAAATCCTGAAGAATTGCTTGAAAAGACTACACTTTGCTTTTTGTCACTTATATCTGTAGACTGTAACTGCTAAGGGCCTATTGGCATATTAAACAACTCACAAACTCTTGCTATTAATAAATGGATCCAGTCAGTCTTAGCATTAACAATTTCTGACTAAAAGAGTTTGTAGGAAGGGCAATATTTTTAATCACTGAGAGATGAGAAGTAGATTTTGCTTTGCCTTTGTGCCCTCGTGCAGCAGAGATTGGGTGCCTTGGTGCCAAGCTTTCCTTTCCCAGCTCATTCACGTGTTACTCCTCCTCTTTCACACCCTTCTGCTAGGACTTGATATCCCATACACCAGGCCAGGAGCTTCTGACCTTCAGTGGCTGTCCTTTACTCACCAACAACCAAAGACCTTAAATTTAATTAATGATATTTATACTTTTTAATTTGGTTTCAAGCTGTGATATTTTTGCTTTCTTTATATATTGACGTTAATAGGTCAAATAAGCTAGTGCTCTGTCTTAAATATTTTATCTTAATTGTAGGGAAAAGACACATTTAGGAATTATTTAAAGGAAGAGAATGAATTTACTAATGAAAAAAATTGAGAATGTTTTAGAACTTATGTAAATAACTGGAGGAGATTTTTGTCCACCTAGTTTCCCAGAAAACAGAACCATTCCGAGTAAAAGTTTTGTCTGGTGAATGATATTTTATGCCTAATATTAAAATATGCAAGAGTACCTTGGCAAACTAGAGAATAAAGAGGCTGTGAGAAGAAGTGTTAACTCCCATGCTTATTCCTTTTAATATATTGACTTCCTTTCTTGTTCCTTTAAACTAAAGTATAATCACTTCCCCTTTAGTTACTTTCCTGTAGCTGATGAGCAGAGCTGTAACCATCACCCCCTCTCTGACCAGCATCCCTAAGGTCAGAGAGTTAGTAAAGGCATTTCCACAGTCTGAGCCTAGAAAATGTGGCTCTATCCCTGGTGTCAACAGTGGTAGACTGGAGGTTTTCCTTTTCTAGGAAAAGTAAAGTGCAGTCCTAAGAAGAACTGGTGCTGGTGCCACGTAGGGAGCTCTTCTCTGGGCTCTTCTTCCCTTTTGTTCTCATAGAAAAACGAAAACTGTTTTGCCTACTTTTTTCTCAGTAGAAGTAGAAATATGGGGTTGATTTTATACAATCCAGTTTCTGAATTCATTAAATTTAACAGCTTAAGACAGAATGAGAAGAAGTTAGAAAACGTTTGAGAAAGAATAGAACATTGGAGATGAACTTTGAAAAGTGACTAGTGGGATCTGGTCTGATGGATATTTACTCATTTATTCAACGATATTTGCTTTCTTTTCTTTGTCAGGCTTGAGAATAGAAGAGTTTTTTCTTTTTTAAAAACACAGATGTTTCAGGGAGAGAAATGGGTTGGGATAGGTTTCCTTGACCAAGGCTAGTTGCCCAAATAGAGGTCGAAAAACACTGGATGTCTTTAGAGAGTGAAAAGAGGTGAAGAAGATTAGAAGGACAGATGTGAGTAGCCCATGAGAGGGCTGAGAACCTATAGGTGTATTTATATTTCAGGAGGCATTGTGGATCCACAGACTTTACCATGTTCAATTAACCAAATGGATTTTTCTGAACAGTAGTAAGCTTTATAAAGTAATATAATGTGAAATATAAAGTGGATTGGGCCAAAATAATAGAATTTTATTGATGGCTCTGCTTCTTAAGTGTATGCACTTGAATAAGTCATTTTAATATTTTCATAAGCAAATACTTATTAAATGATATATCCTCATGTTTTAATTTTTTTGAAGCTTGCACAGGGCTCTAAACCAAAGAATCTCTCTTTCCTCATGCAAAGCAAACTTATATTTATAAATTTTTGCAAAATAAAGGGATCATGCTGTCTATACTGCTACTTGCTGATTTCAGTATCCTTTGTATATTTTCTGCATCAGTAAATTTACATATTTAATTCCTCTATTATTCCATTTCTAGATTACCATAATTTATAAAACAAGTTCCTTATTAATGGATATTTAGGTTATTTATAGTTTTTGACTAATACAGTCAACCTCTTTGCTGCATACATTTGCCTGGAGGGTATGTCAGTAGGATAAATTCCTAGCAGTAGAATTGTTGAATCAAAGGGTATATGCATTTGTAATTTTGGTAGTCGATGCCAGATTGCTTTTCCAAATTTGTGCTTCTATAATCAAGTTAATCAAAATCAAAACGCATATTTCTCCATATCCTTATCAACACTAGGTATTATCCCCCCTTTTTTATTTTGCAAATTTGATGAGAATTACATCTAATTTTTTTAGTTGACATTTCTGTAATTATGAGTGAGGTTGCACATTATTTTTATGTTGTATGTACACACACACGTATTCGTATACACAGTAACGAATTCATTTTGCTGTGAACTACCTTATGCTCTCCTTTATTCACTCCTCTAATTCTTCCAGCTTTATTTTTCTCATATGCTTTTTAAAAAGAAGACTGATACACTTCTTACCCCCTAAATGGTTGGGATGATCAAATAAGGTGGTATTTGTAAGCCTTTTATTTCTTTATTACTCCCCTAAAAAAAAAATCTTAAAAAAATTTTTCCCCTAATCATCTCCTTTTCCTAATGACATTTTAGTACCACAGTTGTCACAGATATAGTGTGTATCTGTTTATTTACTGTGGCCTGTTGGAAGGCCATAAACCCTTGTAATAGCTCAGATCCACCCCTACCCTCCCGCAACCAATTTTCATCCTTTCAAGGACGGTATCACTCCCTTTGAGAATGTATGGTACATGGGAAAGTTTTTGTAAAGTGCAAAGTGCTATTTAAGTAGTCCATATTATACTAAAAAGCAGAGTATTAGTCTCTCAAATATGAGGAAGGGAATAGATCATACAGATGTATGTTTATAATTATGTAAGTTGACTGCTTTGCTCACTTACATTCAGTTATCACATTGAAATATGTTGTAACCTCAAATATTTGGTAAAACCTTAGAGCCGTATACTACCTGAGCAGAATCTTCTTACTATATTAAAAATAATTAGCCATATTTATCTTTTGCTTGATTTTATAGGATTTAAAATCCTAGAAGTTTAAAATATATATTTATAGTTAATGTTGTGGCATAAAAACATTTCTTTGCTAAGGAGAACTTTGCAAAAATGTACTTACAGAAATGTGGGTATATTTGAATTTGTGGGAGGAAATTATTATCTGATTTTGAAAGCCTCTATTTTTATAGGAAAAGTTACTTTAAACACTTAAAGTGCCTGATCCTGTTTATACCCACTAAAAATTAGGACAAAATCTCCAGGTCTGAGTTTTCTGAGTTTTCAGATATCTGTTTATCTTGTTCAGTATATTAATAACACATTGTAATTCCAAATGGCTGTGTCATTGTTTTACAAGTAGAAAAGCAGGGCATGAAATTTGTCTTTTACTGAAGTTTAGGAATAAAATAACAAAGTTTAAAAAGCTATACAGTGATTTTATTTAAATTAGTATGGCGAGAATTATAGATGTATAATTTAATATGTTTTTAAGCATTTTCTTGGGGGTTTGTATAGTCCCTCTCTGCTGTCTGTATACCCATGTTGCTCTCTGTGTACTTACTCAGTTTTGTTAATTGTACCCTTTTGTAAACCCTTTCAGGCCTTTATTTTCTCTACATGGAGTTCATGGGATTATTTTTTTTTGTTTGTTTGTTTAGTATGCATTCATATCTTGAACAGTTTTTAAATAGTGGCCATAGTGTTTTGTGACATCAAGATATTATGTGAGCCCTGTGTTTTGTCTTCTGTCTTTTATAATTAGCCCTTTCTTTGTTATCTGTCTTTTATTCTGTCAGCGCTTTAAACTTTCACTTTCATAAAAATGAAATCTTAACATTTTAATTCTCATTTTGAGAGCCTGTAATATTTATATGTTCTCAAATGTTTACATTTTTTAGGTATGCATATATATATCAGTTTTTTTACACGAATAAGTGATTTTGCAGTTAGAGCACATGCAGAGTTATATGCACCACATCTTTTGGGTAAAGATGGAGAGATTAGCAGTCAACATAGATGTCAAAAATTCTGCGGGAAACCCTTAAGTCATATTATTTTATGGTAATGTTTAATATTTTAAGTGATTATCATTTTCTTTTATCAGTTGTATGAAATCCGTATACATTTATATGTCATCAAGTTGGAGAATTGGAGTTTTTCCTCTGTTAATAATGATAATCAAATATTATCATTGCAGCATTTTCATGTTCATATTGAGGCTTCTTTGTTCTTATGCCACAATATATGAAAGCTTCTACTTCATGAGTGAGTAAGTCAGTCAAAGTCCCTTTGGCAGTTTTCCTATATGGAGTATAACATGTCTTCACATTATGCATTATTGAATTCTTTATTAATTTAAGATTTTACTAAGAGCTTCTCATACTTTAGATTCCTGTGCAGTGTCAGTTATTGACATTTTATTTATAATACAAAAATGAGAATATCATGTATTTAGTAAGAGTGATCTCAACAAATTAACAAAGTTCAGTTTTCTTTGAATTTTTTTTTTTTTTCTAAATGCATCTCCCTTCAGGGTGAAGATAATAATCTCAACATAAGAATAGCTGTCAGTTCTGTTTCCATTCATCAGGGTCTTCCATGGCTCTTGGGTTTTTTTGCTTTCAATTTTTTATCAAAGTGTAGTTGACTTACAGTGTTTCTTTAATTTCTGCTTTATAGCAAAGTGACCCAGTCACATGCAAATATATATACATTCTTTTATTTTTAATAGATTTTCCATCATTTTCTAATCCAAGAGATTGGACATAGTTCCCTGTGTGTACAGGAGGGTCCCATTGCTTATCCATTCTAAATGTAATAGTTTTCATCTACTAGCTGCCAACTCCCAGTCCATCTTGCTTCCTCTCCCCACTTCCCCTGGCAACCACAAGTCTGTTCTCCATGTTGGCTCTTGGATTTTTCTGAGATGTTTCATTTTTCTGCCGTTTAGTAGCTAATGATTTCTATTAAGAAATTTGTTTTTTTGTTTATTATTATATTTCTTTTTAGCTCCTTTTTTTAGAACAGTTGAGAAACAACTTCCATTGGGGCTGGGTCTGTCCATTTGTACACTGTATTTTGGTCTTTCACACTAGCAATCAGCAGTTCTGGAAAAACAACTCCTCCTGCCTTAGGGAGGGTAAGGTCTCTCGGGATCTCACCCTTTGAGAGTTTTGGTCTCATTTAATCCTGGAGCTCCTACAGTGGACATAACACATATTTTCCTATAAATACTCATTTTCATTTATCTACTTGTAGGCTTGTCAGATAAAATACGTTATACATAGTTAAATTTGAATTTCAGATAGTGAAAACATTTTGTGTAAGTATGTTCCAAATATTACCTTTGTTCTTTTTCTGAAATTCAAACTTAACTGGGCATCTGTATTTTTATTTTATCTTAATGAATTAATTATTTCAATTATTTGATTAATTAATGCTAAGTCTGGCGACCTATTTCCTAGGCTTTCTTCTCATTAAACTTTGAGTCCCTTGAATGAAGGGGGACAATTATATCCTAATTCATCTGCAGATGGCTTTCCTTGTCCCCATGATATCTGGTGATTTTTACTTACTGAAAGAATGAGCTTTCTAATCAGCCATAAATGTTACTTTAGCTGAGTATTTATAAAAGCAACTTTGCTCAACTTAGTTTGCCCTCTTATGTGAATTGAATTCATTGAAAAAAATCATGTTTCAATGAACAGTTGCAGATCTCAACCTTAGTTAAAATAATTCCATCTCCCCTTCTCTTCTCTTCATCATCTCTCTTCCCTTTCTCTTTCCAGCTTGTACTATAATTAGCAGCATTAACAGCAAATGTTTGCTTTCGTTAAATTATTCAGAACATTTATTTTACTTGTCAAAGGTTAGATCAGGTTGTTGTTTGAACTGGTAATTAAATGCAGTCTAATATGCTCTCATATTTATATGCACTATAAGCATGGTTCCTCATCATTTTGTATAATTTTATGTTCAAGGCTGACATTTCAAAAAGGTTTTTGATTTTGTGAAAGAGAAAACATTCTGAGTAATCTAGACTTTGTTATCTTATGTGTCCAAAGTTATGATTTGAAGTGAATATTACATTTTAATGCTGTTGTAACATACAGTATCAGTGATAATTTTCACGAAGTAGTATATAGAATTAAGTTCACTACTTATTGAATTTACATTTAATATGAGGATCATTGCTGTAGTACTTGGCCCCTAGTATGTGTTCAATATGTATTTGTTAAATGAGTATTGTAGGTCATATTAAATAGTATGGAGTATAGCTCAGCTCTTGTAGCTCAATATAATCTAAGGCAATATTGCTTCCTATGACCTACTCCAAGCCTTTTTTAAATCATTTCAATTTGTGTGCTTATATGTAGGAACAAATATAACTCAATCCTTATATCTGGGAATTATACTAAATTGTGTCTTGGGTTTTGTTGATTCATTGAATAAATGATTTTTGCAAGTACTTGTATATTAATTACTATTGTACGTTAATACCTTGGAGTATAGATGAATAAAAGATGTCTTCTTTCCTTAGAAAGATTAGAGGTTAGTGGAAAACCAACCATTATGCTAAGGAACGGTTCACGTTAGTGTGAAGTTATTTACAGGGTGAACAGGCATCTGAGACAGATTGAAGGCAGGAACGTGAAATTTTGAGCTGAATCCTAAGGACAGGTTATTAGGCGATTAGGCAAATAAGGTGAGGAAAGTAATGCCAGGCAGAGGAATCCCATGTATGGGAGTTTTGAGGTGTACAGTATGGTATAGCTGAAGAAAGAATTAAATGTGGAGAGGCTTTAGCCCTTGTTCCTTCCCGTTTACCTAAAGCTATTTAGTGGCTTCCCTTACCCTTAGGAAACAACTCAGGATCTTAAGTGTGGTCCCTACGTCATGCCTAATATAAACTGTTTACTTCCTAAGCCTGATCATCAACCAAGCTGAACCTGACTCCTTAAGATTCTGTATGCACATGCACGTCCTCCCTCTCCCTAGCCCTTGGACAGGATGTTTTCTCTGCCGAGAATGCCCTTCCTCCCCCTTCCAGTTAATTCCTACTCTCTGTTTACAATCTGCGTCACTTTTATTTAGTTGAGGTATCAATATAACCTTAAAAAGATGTACTCTGTCGGTCATAATCTGCTGTCTTATAAAATTTTTTAATATTGATTATTGTTGTCAGTAAACTACAACAAAGAACTTTGGTCCCACTGCAGTTTTTAGTATATATTCCCACATATGGGCTTATTTAAATTCTCATGTTAGTCATGAGATAGAGGTTAGTGGAAAACCAATAATTATACTAAAGAATAGTTAATGTTAGTGTGAAGTTATATCCAAGGTGAATGGGCATTTGAGACACATTGGAAGGAACATTGATAAAATAATAAAATTTGTCTTTCATTACAAAATGCCACCTTTTACCTGGAATATAGCTAAAGAGAAAGTAGATAATTAAATAAAAATAAAGATGTTTTTCAAAATAAGAGTAGATAGAGTTTTATAGCATACCTTCTTTGTATGTATATTTTTAATAAAATTATCTTAAAAGATTAGCCACAAGATATCATCTTCTAGATATCAAATATAAATCAGATGTTATTCTAAAATGCTTTCAACTCTTACTTTTATCATTGAAATACTCTTGTGTTTTTAAAAATTTACATAGGGAAACTTGAAAACTCCAGTGGATAACTTTTTTCGTGAACTTCATTGATTTGATTAATCATAGTCATGGAGTCATGATTCATGGATTTATGACATATTCTCATTATTGGTCTGTGTACAGTCCCTTTATTATTTATTAATAGTATGGTTAAAATACTATTAATAAATAATACTACTAGTAGTATGTAAAAGCTTGCTATTACATAACAGTTAATAATGTGTTTCTAATTTCTCAGAAATTTCTCAAAATCTAAGCAATTACATTTGAAATGCAAGGGCTTATGACAGGTCTCACCGCTGTACTAGTGTATTTAGGAGCTAACTTCTCGTTCCAGCCCAGAAAAGATGTGGGTTATTTTTTTTTATATAAGTGGATAGGCTTGACTCACAGATCACAGATCACAGGTTGGGTAAAAGTCCCAGATTTCTCACCATCTTTTGTCTTCCCTGGCTGCTTTGAGAAAGCGGAGGATTTCTAACACATGGGTGAGGCCAAGGATAACAGCTGACCTCTTTAGAGTATGGTGAGTGCACATGTGGTGTCTGTCGGGGGAGTGGACATCTGGGAGCCTGTTGGTCTACAGAGAACTTGGGCTCTCTTTTCCCACCCCGTGTTCCTGAGCAGGCACTGAGCAGCGACACAGACCAGGTGTTTGTTCGGCTTCCACAGGCTCACCCAAGGGAAGACCCAGGATTGCCTTTAGATCCTTGGAGAGCCTAACTAATTCTCATTTAGAGGGACCAGTCCTTGTCTCTTTAGCGTAATTATTATTAGAGGATCTTGGTAGTGTCTAGTCTGTTTTATGGGATCTGTCATCTCAAATATCTTTAATTCTAATTCTTTAATTTGGTGCTAATATACATCTCTAACATATACCTAGGAATTCTTGAAAAACTATTTCAGTTAATAAGTTGGATGCAGTTAGGTTTCTCTCATTGTACTTTATTGGATTCTTTTGAACTATCATTAGGGATGCCATAATAAAAAAAAAAAAATAATAAGGGTTCCTTCCAGAGAAAGGAGATACAGAAGTGAATAAAAAGGTAAAGGCTTTGTGTTCTTAGAATTTATAATAGGGCATGATACATAGTAAACAAAACACAAATAAATTTTAATAGGTACTGATAAATGCTGTGAGTAAAGCTGGGTAATGGGACGAAGAGTAAGGGAGTGTATGTGCTGAGTGTGGCCCTGTGACCCTTGATGTCCTAATAAATAAGGTGTCATTTGACCCTGGACTTTGAAAGATGGGAGAGAGATATCTCTGAAAAGGAATATCTGAAGGAAGTATTTGCAACTGAGGAAAGTACAAAGGCCTCTCGTGGCAGGCTTGTTTATCATTAGCACATAAGAGGAACTAAAAAGAGGCCATTGGACTGAAGGACTTGAGTGGCAAGAGCAGAGAAAACTGTAGGATAATAGATCAAAGCAGTAGCTGGGGACAAGATCCTGTGGAGTCCTGTGAAATTTTTTTTTATTTTATTCTGAAAAAGATGAGAAGCCGGTGTAAAGTTTTGAGTAGAAGTGAACCATGAGTGAGTTAAATTTTAGGTGGGTCCACTCAGGCCTCTGTGAGTAAATGGACTGTAGGTGGCCTGGCTGGCAACAAGGAGACCTATTGGAAGAAAATAAATAGTCCATGCCTGGGTTGGTAGTGACCTGGATTAACGTGATTGTGGTGCAGAATGGCCCAATTCTTGATTAATTTTGAAGGTAGGACCAACAAAATTTGCCAGTGGATTAGATATGCTCTGGGAGAAGCTTTCTGCACTGATGTGAATTTGAGCAGATACTTAAATGACATTAAGGGGCAGAGTGTCTCACAGAGGAAATGGGGAATAGAAAGAAGTCTTGTGTGGCTTAAGCATCCTGATGGAGGGAAGAGTGGGGTCAGAGGGTTAGGCATGGGCTTGGATTCAAGGCCTCTTGAAGAGAATTTGGCTTTTATGCTAAGTATGTTGGGAAACAGTGTACAATGGAAAAAATTACATTGGACGTTGTGTGGTAATAGATTGTAGGAGGTGGGTATGTTAGGCTGTGAAATCTGGCAGTAACAGGAGATCTCAATTGGGTTATACAATAAGGATTCTGTTATTGCCTTTAGCAAGGTGGCTAGAGGTAGGGTGAATCTAGGTTGGTTAGTCCATCGCAATTAAGAGTGTACATCTTTGTAATTGAGAGAAAAACCTCTAGAAGCCCTTGGGTACCTTCCATTCACATCGAATGGCTCATCCCAACCAGTCTGGCCCAGGAAATGGGACCGTCATGATTGGCTTAGACCAATTTTAGCTTACCCCCCTGGGTACCTCTTGAGGAGCACATGCCCAAACAGAATTTGAATTTTGTTGGAAAGGCCATCAACAGTGTTGACAACAGCAAGAAAAAATGGAAGCTGGGAGACCAGTTAGGGGACAGTATTGCAGGAGCTGAAGTGAGAGACGAAAGCTACAATTATGGTGTTAGGAATAGTCACACTACAGAGGGGAAGCAAAACTTTGAATAAAAAATGTTTACTTTCTACTGAAATCTCCCATTATATGCCATCTCTCTATAAGAAAAAAATCCATGCTAATGCTGTTGACCAAAAGGTAGAACGAACTTAGTTCTTCCTATCCTGACTATGAGCATTTATTGCTTAATATTGTCCCGCAGGCTCCCATGGTCCATCACTTTAGGGAAATACTGCTATGGCAGAACAGCGAGGAATTATTTCTGCATTGATCCACAGAGGAAAAGTGGGGTGTTCCAATACGTCTAGGATTTAGAAAAGTGAGTTGGAAAGGCCTCATCAGGAGGGAAGAGGTATCTGGAGTTCTAGTCGTGGCTCAGTGGTTAACGAATCCGACTAGGAACCATGAGGTTGAGGGTTCGATCCCTGGCCTTGCTCAGTGGGTTAAGAATCTGGCGTTGCTGTGAGCTGTGGTGTAGGTCACAGATGCGGCTCGGATCCAGCGTTGCCGTGGCTGTGGTGAAGGCCGGCGGCTACAGCTCCTGTTAGATCCCTAGCCTGGGAACCTCCATATGCCGCGGGTGCGGCCCTAGATAAGGCAAAAAGACAAAAAAAAAGGAGGGAAGAGGTATGAATAAAACTGTGGAGGGAGGAACGTGTAAGTGGTTTTAGGTAAGCCACTTGGGCCCGAGAAGATCAGGTGATAATGGTTCTTTGCTGCTGGCCTTCTTCCCTCGGTGATGTTACTTGGCACGGATTGCACCAAAGGGAAGTTTTTGTTTGTTTTTTAACAAAATGTTTGGTTTGATTTGATGCTTATTCA
This sequence comes from Catagonus wagneri, assembly GCA_004024745.2. NCBI lineage: Eukaryota > Metazoa > Chordata > Mammalia > Artiodactyla > Tayassuidae > Catagonus > Catagonus wagneri. Next base: position 5,114,354 of record PVHT021183699.1, on the reverse strand, counting down.
AAGAGTGGCCATTTCTTTCTTTTCCTGTTCTTAGCATCATCATCAATTTAATATAACTGACCAAGTTATTTTGACTGTTTTATCTTTTTAATATTGTTCATTCTTCCCGAACTTCTAAGTGTTAAATTATAGTTATCTTGATTTTATGGAAACCTGACTGAGTAGTTTAATGGCTAGAGACAGTGTCCGTGCATATAAAATAGAGCAGCAGTAACCATTGAAGGCTGTGTGGTAACAAAGGTATTGTCACTAGGCTGAGCTCTTTCCCAATCGCTGCATCTTGGGAATGTATTCAAAAGAACGCAAACCACATGAGGACATGCTGTAGAGCTTTTTATCAGGCCACATTAACTCTTTATAATGCTCAGTTTTTTTCTTGGTTTCTGTGGTCACAACTGCCACTTTCTATTACTTTATAGCATTTGGATATTGAAGGCCAAACATATTCCTAACTTGTAATATAAAATATTAAAGCCCACCTGTGAACTTTCCATGTATTTTGCATATTTCTGGTTATGTATATCTTTTATAAATATAGTATTTTTATAGTGGATTGCTGACCCTAAAATTTTTATTCTGGTAGCCTGGAAATTATATGGACTAAATCTATTTTAATTTTTTTGATTATTGTTCTTAGTATGTAGACCCTTATTATAGTCCTATACCTATTTAGTAGACAACTTGAATAATACAGTTATGTGGCTGGTATAAATGAATTAGGGTTTCAGGGTTTTACCAATGGGTGATATTTAATATTGAATGACATGTATTAAGACAAATGCTTTTATATATAATTTATTTGGCATTGTAAATGCATTTGTCTTGTGAGGAACAGACCCCCTATTGTCAGATGAAGTATTCTGGAAAGGTTCGGAGTAAATAAATAATAAAACTACTTTGATATACAATCTAACCAATATTAAATATTAAGACTTGTAGATGATTGATTTTAATACTTAATAAACTTAAAGTCCAATGTAGCACTTTTGCATTAAAGACTGACAGAATTTAAAAATGGAATTCATCCTTTCTCTGTTTTCTCATTTCTTTTTCTTTCTTTTCTTCCTCATTTACTACTTCCTTCTCTTCATTATAAGTGACACTATAATTGACTCTTCATTATAATTGACTTCATTATAAAGCATTCCTGACCATCAAATTACCTCTAGATACCAATATTTCTAAATAAAAAGGTTTTTTTGCCAGTTCTATAAATAATGTTCCATTACTCTCTTAATTATGAGACTGTATTTTTCATCTAACTATAGAAAATATAGTTTCTTGCTTTTATAAGCAAGATGCCATATTTCAGGTTGTATACCCTTCATGGTAAATGCATGCTACCTGTAGCAGATACTCATTCATGCTGTATCCTCTCTTTTTGTAATTGTGCTCTGGAAATAGTTCATTCAAGCTCTTTTGTATATACTTTTCTTATAGGAGATATCCTTATATAAAGTAATATTACTCTCTCATTTCAGTGTTTGACTTCTAAGTTTACTATCAGTCAGGAATTTAAATGAATGAAATATGCTTATATGAGCTTTTTGGAATATGGGTGTCTTTAGAAGCCACAATTCAGAATGCTATTTCTATGCTTATGTATTAGAAACAGTGAAAGAATGAATATAAGCTTAAATACATAGTACTTCAGATTCAGAGGGAATAAATAAACTATTTTTCTAGAGGTTTTATTTATATGATGCCATTTTAAAAGAGAATTTTTTTCAACCGACCTGTTGTTTTGTCTGTATATAATGCTCATAATTTGAAATTTTCACTTGCAGACTGCTTATATTGCTTTAGTTTACATGGAAATACCTTGTTTTGAAATTTGATTTAACGTACTTCAAAACTGTCTTCCAAGCTTTAGTGCTAAACCCTACACTTTCCTTAGATATTAACTATTTTCCACTCTTTCTAGTTGATAGATATTAACTACTTTTCACGAGACTTCCCTTCTTTTAGACAGATTTTTATTTTAAGATTTAATATTGCCAAGAATAATGCAACTGTCCTGAAGTTTAGTCTTGGATTTTAAATGGCAGTTTCAGCCAAATGTGTCAATTCCTGTGACCGGGATGGCAGCAAAACCATATTGTGCAACTCATTTTGAATTTTGTGAATTTTAAGTTCATGTGAAGCAGGAATTTTAACTGTTATTTATAGTAAGTATAGCCAAGAAGGTATATCTCCTTTCTCAGGTCTTAGAAGGAATATTGCTGTGCTTTCTGAATTAAAGAAAACAAGGCTGCCTTTATTTGTTTATTTTAGATTCTTTATTATTTTTCTCAGGGAATTTCTAGAGACAGCTTGGCATTATTTAAGAAAACTGAAATCCATCAATTGTAGGAGTTATCTTAAAATCTTCAAACCAAAAAAAATTCCCATTACTTCTTTATTTGAATTTTTATAAGTGTTTTCTTATAGTCTGATATTTGTAGGTACAAAATATTGGTGATTAAAATAAATACACATTTGTTTAAGATGCTTTGCTGTCCAGCTTGGTTGTCCTGCTGTCCTGTCTTATACTTTTGGTGGTGGTTGTAGTCACAAAACAAACTGGAAAACTGTTTTTTTTTTTTAAAGTTTTATTGAAGTATAGTTGATTTACAGTGTTATGATATGTTCTACTGTACAGCAAAGTGATTCAATTATACATATACACACATCCATTCTTTCTCAGATTCTTTTCCCATATAGTTTATCACAGAATATTGGGTAGAATTCTCCAAGCCCTACAGCAGGCCTCCATTGGCTAATCATTTTGTAAGAATGACTTAAGAAAATTAATTCACATTTGAAAACATTATGTTGTGATTTTATAAGGTAATTCACGATAGCCATAAACAACACAGTTAAGTATGCTAAAAAGCTAAACTAGCCTTTTGTATTTATGTATGTATGTATGTATGTATGTATGTATGTATGTATTTATTTATTTATTGTCTTTTTGCCTTTATCTAGGGCCGCACCCGCGGCATATGGAGGTTCCCAGGCTAGGGGTCTAACAGGAGCTGTAGCCCCCGGCCTTCACCAGAGCCACAGCAACGCGGGACCCGAGCCGCATCTGCAACCTACACCACAGCTCACGGCAACGCCAGATCCTTAACCCACTGAGCAAGGCCAGGGATCGAACCCTCAACCTCATGGTTCCTAGTCGGATTCGTTAACCACTGAGCCACGACGGGAACTCCAGCCTTTTGTATTTAAAGCAAATAAACAAACAAAACTATACCAATTTAATGAGTTACTTTTGAACTAGATTATTATTTAAATCTATAATTAAAAGTGAGAACCTTGTCCAAACTTTTTCTTCAACAGATTTCTTGAGAATAACTCATTATTACTATTCAGCAGATTTGCTTTGACTGTAAAAGCATTTCAGTGACTCAATTTCAGTCTATAGGCGTAATAAATTAGAATATAGTAGATGCCTGATTCTATAGAACAGTCGTAGACTGGTATATTTGGTAAATTTTGTATTGTGGTTGTTGGGTGCTACCATAGAGGTCTCAATTCTAAAGGATTATTATTGAAGCTAAAATCAGTGAATGACTTGAATTTAACTTTCTCTAAGGAGTTTAAGGGACTTTATCTTTGAGCATCTTGAATGAATATTTGAACATCATGTTGTAGAATATTTTATTTTAGCTTTAGAGAGGGTTTTTTTTTTGGTGTTCCTTTTGAAATATGCTTTGATATCACTTTGTTTATTTCTCATAAATTTTAAAACACATAAAATCCCATTTTTTGTATATTTTAGGTATATGAAGTTTGAGTAGAAGTATATACGATAACAATGAGAAATTAAAGTAATATGAAAACATAGGATATTAAAGAAATTTTAAGGAAACCTGGCAGTTAACTTGTAACACTCATTTTAACATCCAACTTGTATTTTTAAAGGGTGTGGCAGAATGTATAGAGAATATGAATTTTACATTGAAATAATTGTCCATAGCCGAATACAGTTTTGTCATCTATTTAATTGGTTCAACAGTACTTTTTGTTTGTTTGTTTTGCTTTTTTGTTTTGGGGCCAACACTTAAAAAAGATTTCACATAAAAATTCTCAGATTGCTAGCTTTTGTTGAAAATGTTGAAGCAGAGACAAGGATGTTCTAATAATTCACAGACCCTGTCCTCTCACACCCCCTTGTTTTATGCCTTGTCTCTCTGTCTCGTTGTCTCACAGAGAGGTAGATGTAGTTTTGTAGTAGTGGATGAGTTCTAGAGACATTGAGGGTGGGTTCAGATTCTGGCTTCAACAGTTAACTAGTTGTGTGACTATAGCAAATTCCTTAATCTCTCGGTACCTCAGTTTTCTGTTTGGTAAAATGAAAATGATGATGGGTTGTTAGGATGAAATGATGAGTGTACATGGAAGTGTTTAGAGTAGTTTTTATCACATATTTATTGCTCAATAGATGTTAACTGCAATTAATAATGCTTTTTTGCCTGACCCATTAGGTATTTAAGTTTGGTAATCGTTACTTCTCCATAGTAAAGGATTTTATGTTTTAATCTGCTCATTCATTTGATCAGTAGTATTTATCAGATTCTCTGTTGTAATATAATTATCTTTATTTTGCTATCTTCTACCAAATTATATTCCCCAGAGTTCCATCTGTGTGGTTAGTGTTCCATATATGTTAATTGATTTGTACACATAAGAAGTAAGAACTGACAACTTGAGATTTATGGATTTAGGATTTATGGCTTTACAAATTCTTACTATTTATTGGAAACAAAAGTTCTGCTTTCCCAAGTGTTGGTTTTGCCTAACCCTCTGCGTCTTTTGTTTTAACTATAATCCAAGCAGGAAAGGATTGTTAACGTCTGACCATCAGTGAACGTAGCTGAGAGTTAGATAGAGGGTTTTGATAAAAGTCAGAAAATATTCAACAGTGGTTTTACAAAGTGAGAGTTTTAGAAAGAAAGTAAAAAAGATAAAGGAGCATTGTGTGTTGGGAAAAGATTTGCCAAGGATTTGTGTGTTCATGGACTTTTCTGGAATTTTTCTCCAGAAGTGGAGACTTTATCCTGTAAAATTAGATACTCATTTTGTTTGGACTTGTTTTTCCAGTTTAACATTCCACATTTCCTCTTCCTATCATCTGTCCCCTGCTCTTGGAATTTAAAATAATATGTTACTTATATTATTTTGGATGAAAATGAGTGAACCCAGTCTATTCTTTGAAAGATTCTGATTTGAAAGATTTTGGAAGGTCATTTGTACTTTATGTACATAAAAAAAAAATTATAAGTAGTCAGGACAGCTTGGAAGTTCAAAAACAATGTAATTTCTTAAAAAAAAATCTCTCTTTAAATTGGAATTATTTATAGAAATGAGAATTAAGAAAGGAAACCTTGGAGTTCCCGTCGTGGCGCAGTGGTTAGCGAATCCGACTAGGAACCATGAGGTTGCGGGTTCGAGCCCTGCCCTGTCTCAGTGGGTTAAGGATCTGGTGTTGCCTTGAGCTGTGATGTAGGTTGCAGACGTGGCTTGGATTCTGCATTGCTGTGACTGTGGTGCAGGCCAGCAGCTACAGCTCCGATTAGACCCCTAGCCTGGGAATCTTCATATGCCACGGGTGTGGCCCTAAAATGACAAAAAACAAACAAACAAAAACAAAAAAAAAAAGAAAGGAAACCTTTAACATGATAAAAGAAGACATAGGTGGTTATTTATATAACCATGACCTTGTAAACGTAATGCCAGAGGCGTAAAGGACATATAGATATTTTTGGGTATATAAATTAAGAAATTACTGTCCACAAAAACTGTATGTAATTTGAAAACAGACACCCTCTGAGAAAAATGTATGTGGCACATGACAAAGGTTTGATATCCTTAATATTTAAACCATACTTACACATCGTGAAGACAATCATGATAATAAGCTCCATCCACAAAAGACAAAAACAAATGTCACAGAAAACATATGAAGTCTTTAGTAATCTCACTAGTTATCAAGCAAATGCAATATAAAATTTGAATGTCACATGAGTCCAAAAAAAAAAAAAACCCAAGGAATTATTCATTCCCACTGTTGATGAGGGTCCAGGAGAAATGAACTTTTCTATTACATATCTGTCTTTCTAGAGCATAATATGCTAGAACTTATCACAAAATCTTATATTTTTAAAATACATGTTTTTGGCCCAGAGATCATGCTTATAGGATTTTATCCTAAGGAAATAATCATGGATACAACACAGAGATATCCCTGAAAGATATTCATTGTGAACCTGTTTGTAGTGTTGAGCAACTGGAAACATCCTAATTGCTTACTAATAAGGAATTGGTTACATCAATTGTTATAGCTACATAATAGAATACCAAGGATCCATTACAAGTGATAATATTGACTTTTTTAATGGAAAAGGAAATTCTCTTGATAATTTATATAATCAGGATATTTAGTATGATTGGTCACTTTAAAGCTATATGTATTTTAAATACCCAGAACAAAGACAGAAAGAATACATATAATAAACTGAAATGTTAACGGTGTTTTTTAACTAATACAATTATGGATGATTTTAGTTTGCTCTATTTTCTATATTTTGAAAGTTCCAATTATAAATGTGTATTATTTTGACAGTAAAATGAAGGATATTATAAATGTGACAATAATTTAACTTACGGTTCAACTTTTTGTACAATAGTTTATTGAAAATAAATGAAATTGCACATTGAGGTAAAGGTTACCAATGAAGTTCAGACTGAGTAGAATTGTTGAAATGGGAATTTTTTGCCACTTTTTCACTCCTTTACCTGTGTCTGCCAGTGTGTAGTAACAGTTCCTGGAGCCTGTGGAAAACTTGTTGATGATTGTAATGCTCTTTTAATCATTTTGGTTTTGCATTTATTCCCAGTCATAGCAGAAAGAAAAATATTCATCATTTTTTCCTCCATATTTTTCATCTCCCAGGTAGTCACTTTTGGTGACATTGTCCAGTTCTCAAAATGTATCATTCTTTATCTGAAACCAGACATCCTCTGCAGCCAGAAGAACAAGAAGTGGGCATTGATCCTTTGTCTAGCTACTCAAACAAGCCTGGAGGTGAGTTTTATCTGCAGATACCTTTTGAGGTCACTAGGGAGCCTGGCAGAGGGATTCCAGCTAGCCCTCCTTGCGGTAAATGCATGATTCTCTAGATAAAGAGCAGGGCAGCTTTAGGAACATTTCTTTGGTTAGATTTTAGAGTGCTGTGACACTGATGATTACCACAAAACGTCAACTTTTAATTAGAGACAGTTGCATTAGCCATAGCCAAATGTTTAATGCACTGTCATTCTTTTTTAAAAAAGTCATAAATAGTTTATTGCTTCAGCATAAGGATGTTGAAATGCAAAATGACCTTTGTCAAACATCCTTTAAAGAAATCTAAGCCTGTTAGTGCTGACTTTTCCCCCCGCCCCAGGAAGTCGAGATTATTACAGAATGAAGGAATTGCTTGATCGTTTTTTAGTAATTGAAATTTGTGTTGTACTTTTAAAGATCTATTCATTTAAATTTTTAAAAGACTGTATTTGGGGTCTACCCTATAAAAATGTGTTAAATGTGTATGTATCAGAGCTTTGTATTATTGTCTCAGTATTAGTAATAGCATAGTATCTTGGAAGGAAACAAGGACTGAGAATTCTTGAAGCCTTATCCTTATTTCAACTAATGCACTAAATATTTGATGAAGTTGATTCATTGACTCAAGTAACTGCTTGTAATTTTTCACTCATTAAATATATATAGCACGATTGTAAGATATATTTTAACAAATTATAATTAGGCAAAGTCATTCACATGTTTTATATATTTCAAATACATTTTTTCTGTTTTGATATAAAGGTCTGCCATTAACTCGTGTTTGGGAAATTTAAAAAATTACTTGATTCCTTAAAACAGCTATTTCTTTAGTATGCAAGCTCTTGAGTTTATGCAGTATGTTTATGTTTTCTGTGCATCTTTAATACTTTTCACGTCCTACAAATGCCATTGCTTTTAATGAAAATAGTATGCAACTTATTTTTGTGGTTTTATTTTTACTTTTATATTTGCTTTTATTTAGACTGCCGTTTAAGGTTTTGATAATACTAGTGTCCAGTTTGTTTTAGCATTTAAAGAATTTCAGCAGTAATCTAATATAACCTTCCCTAGAGATATTTTTTCTTAAATGTACTACCTATAAAAGGAGTTCCCATTGTGGCTCAACAGTAATGAACCTGACTAGTATGAGGATCTGGGTTTGATCCATGGCCTTGCTCATTGGGTTAAGGATCCGGCATTGCTGTGAGTATAGGTTGCAGATGTGGCTCCGATCCCTCATTGCTGTGGTGTGGTGTAGGCTGGCAGCTGTAGCTCCAATGCAACCCCTAGCCTGGGCACTTGCAGGTATGGCACTAAAAAGCAAAACAAAAACAAAAAACCTATAAAAAATACTCATGATTAAATAAGTGAGATTGTTCTGCCGGCACTTCTATAAGTGAATATTTTAAAAGTGAATATATATTTTGTGTTACAAGTATGTAAAATATTTTCACCAAAATTTTCTGCTTTATGTACTTATTTTAAAACATACGCTTTTGTTTTTGCTTTTTTTTCCCCCTTAAGTGCATTTTTTTCCCTCTGGACCAGTTCATTAAATATTGTTCTTTTTTTTTTTTAAAGGTTAAAAAACATTTTAAATTAATTTTCTCCTTTATTGTTTGCAGAAATGAGTAGTTACCTTTACTGAAAAGGCTTTTCGTTTATATCCTAGCCAACATTTCTGTGACATACAAAGTTATTAAGACTGAATTGATGTTTAAAAGTGCCATTAATTCATTTACCCCAAATGTTCATTAACAATGTAAATGTATGCTGATGTTCTATGAGACAAGGAAGTGACTAATGACTCTTCCAACTAACAACACTTAAAATGAATAGAAACTTTAGATAGCTAATCTTGAAGTAATCAAGACCCTCATTCAGCTTGGCATCTCTGTATGCTCTAAAACAGCTGTCAACTGTTAAAAATATATACAAAACACACATACGCATACGCACATGCAGAACAGAAAGATATGTAAATATGTAGTTCTTCAAAGCCATAAAGGTTACTCACCGTAGTGGGTTTTGTGCGTTGTACATGTAAATATTTTATATAAAGCACCTATTTCATCTTAGGTTTTCTTTTTTGGAGAAAATGGTATGTTGCATTTTAATAGGGCTGTCATATTTACTTGAAAAATCATCGCCTTTCTAGCATGTTTATTTATTTTAATATGTGTCTTTCACGGGGTTCCCCACATGTTTGAAGCCTATTACATGTTTTTTTTCCCACAAGGGAATTTGTAAGTAGTCACATACTGGACTTAATCAGTGGTTTCCCTGTGTAGAAGTCACCTTTTTTGTTTGATTTTTTAAAAATACTGTTATATAGTCTATAGGTAAACAAATAAGGCTTTAATTTTCTCAAATCTGAATTTTAAAAGTTATAGAAAAGCAGTACATTACTGAATGAAATGAATCTGAATATCCTGGAAAGGATTAGCAGAAGTAGCCACATAATAGGTATGGTAGAAAACTGCATATCATTGATTTATTTTCATGGATGTTTAATGAAACTGGGTGAGAACGAAGAAAGGAACTGTTTGAATATATACATGCAAAATCTTAGAGCATGTTTTTCATGTGAATTAAACTTTTAACTGCTTTTTCAAAAAGAAAACAGCATAGAAAGTGTGACATTTTCTCTGCATTCTATTGAATTTGATAATATACAGAAAATTACCACCTTATATTCCAAGATATCAAAAGGTGTTAGTAATTGACAAGTTACTTATAATTCAAATGGAACCATTAAAAAAAAGCCAAAGTGCTTGTTCAGCTATTCATAATTATTCATTCTTAGCATGTAACTTTTAATGATCTAATTAAATGTAAAGGTAACCATTTTATTTTATACTGAAAACAACAATTCAAGATTTAGGGAACCTTAACCTATTAATAAAGTAATATTCTCAGAATGACCAGTTGTTTTCACAAGCTTATAAGAAATTGGAATGTTGCTAATGATGAAAGAACATTTTCCTCTATTAGGTCTCTTTCGAGAATAGCATTTTGTTACATATTGCCAGAGTTTTTAGCTTCAATTTTATATGCCTTCTTAGTTACAGCTTTTATAGTATTCAGATAATTGCTGAATGTAATGCTTTTTTTATAGAATATCTGTTTCAAAGCTTTCTTTTTAGTGTCATGTGTAAAATATTTAGTAACTTAAAAAATCCAAGACATTAAGAATTTTCTGCCTACCACATTTTTGCCTCTTGTAATTTTTGTCCCAAATCTTCACTTTGTTATTATATCATAAAATTTTATGACTAGAAGAGGCTTTACTGATGAATAAACTGGTAATAATTAAAATAGTTTACTGGAACCCGACTAGCATCCACGAGGACACGGGTTCGATCCCTGGCCTCACTCAGTGGGTTAAGGATCTGGTGTTGCCGTGAGCTGTGGTGTAGGTTGTAGACGCGGCTTGGATCCTGCATTGCTGTGGCTCTGGCGTAGGCTGGTGGCTACAGCTCTGATTGGACCCCTAGCCTGGGAACCTCCATATGCCGTGGGTGCAGCCCTTTAAAAGACCAAAAATAAAAAGATAGAATAGTTTACTGACATTGATATGTTGTAGGACATATGTACAGAGACAAGGGACACCGAGGCTTATTTCCAGGAATCAGTGTTTATTTGTGCCAGCACTGGCTCGGAGAATTCATATCCAAAGGCTGAGCCCTGATTGCAGCAGGGCGTTGCCTTATATATGTCCGCCAGTTTTCCCACTACATCTTGGTCCCTTTGTCTCCCTTATAAGGTAAAATACAGAGTTTACATTGTGTAAATTCTGATATGTAACATGGGTAGTTCATGTTACATAGTTGTGCCTGCACATGGGGTACCCATCATGTCATACTGCCACACAGAGTTGTGCACGCGCGCACAGATGCTGGCTGTGCCTGTTGGCTTCCCTTTGTTCTGGGAGGGCTCCCTATCACGGATACCAGAAATCGATGGTGCCCTATTTTGATATTCAGTATGCTTTTCCATGTAGTACAAGTATTACTAAGCTCAGGTTTGTCTGCTTACTACTGGAAAAGTTAACACTCAAGAGACAAGTGCTGATAAGAATGGAAAAGTTTGCTTAAATCAGGCCTGCAGTCTAGAGAGAAGGCAGAATTGTGTCCCAGAACCAACTCCAAAGGTTCTGCTTGGCCATGAAAGTTCATAAAGGGAAAAAGGGAAAGTAATTTCAGTTAATCTTTGCATGGGCGGGGGTCAGATCTGTTGTCACCCCCCACTGTGTGCAGGCGTGCCCACTCCTTGTGACCTTTCTTTGCATGCTATCCTGTTCACAGAATTTGTTTATGAGATTACTGAAGGGGAAGGTGGGGGAAAGATCTGGTCATCTGATAATTACTTATTCTTCATTTCTCTTTCTTTGATCTAAGGAAAGAACCAACATGTTCCACAGAGTATTTTGGAATCAAAACATCTGAAAGGTGTGCTTGGGTGGGCAGGAGACTAGTTAAACTATAGCTTTGCTTAAGTGACAAGGCAAAAGGGGCCTCCTGCAGAGAGCGGTTTCCTGCAGCCAGCTGCCTGCAAAAAGCTGCTTGTAGACATCGTTCCACTTCTGTGGGATTAAGAATGAAGGTTACTCTTCTGTAACTTCATGCTGATACAGGGCCCCATATTCTTCGAGTGGACTATGTCCACATGGGTCTGTAGCATCTCTTTACTGACTATTTCAGATGCCTACTTACATGTATGCGCAGAACAATCAGTTATTTTGATGCCCACAAAAATACAGTTTATTATGAGCAATAATGTTAATCCTGTTCTCTTGAGGCCAGTTTTGGGATTTTTATAAGCCGCAGATTCAGTACTGCTCAAGATGGTGCTGCTTATGTCATGGTGGCAGGCTGGTCATCATGCATTTAGCTTTTTCCTTCTAGTGGCAGTTATAGTATTTGTAAACAAAAAACCCTTGGAATATACATCAGAAACTGAAATGTTCTGTGCCTGTATTCATCATTAGCTGCTTGAGCTTGCTTTTTTGTGACTCAGGGAGGTTTGGGAGACTTCAGCTTTTCTGCAGACAAGAGACAGGGGATGTGGAGGGACCTTTATTCTTTGGGGAGGGAGTGCTTGGCAGGGTTCTGCTCAGTTTCAGATGCAGCCTAGAGCCAAGATGGAGGGATTTGTAGAGAGAGAAGGTTATTATCTTCATTGTAATAATAGAAAAGATGTTTAGTTACAGTAAATTCATTAGTTTAATGGCAGAGACTTCAGTGAAATATCACTGAATTTTAATCTCTTGGGTGAGGTAATTTGCTGAAAGTGATAAGATGAAGCATATGAAGATTTGAGAGTGACAAAGGTTAGATTGATAAAGAATATATAACCTTGGGGGCCAAAGTGAGATCAGTATCATAATTTATAGGTTACACAAGCTTTTAAATTTATGTGATTATTTCCAGCAGAATTCACCACCTAGGATTTAGCCACAATGAAAAGCAAGCAATAGTTTTGTCACGGGAGTGTTAACAGGTAGACAGTAGGCGAAGCAGTTGAGGGTGGAAAAATTTATTGATGACTTGAGCATGTAAGGAAGTTTGCTGTCATGAAAGGGGCTTTTGTAGCCAAAAATGCACCCTCTGGACACTGGCACCAATTAAGTCTCAGAGACAGTTTTGAGGAAGAGAAAGAACAGCTTTATTGCTTTGCCAGGCAAAGGAGGACACCACAGGCTGATGCCTCAAAACTATGTCCTCTCTGAGAGGGGGTCTTACAGGTTGAGCTTTGAAGGTCAGGTTAATTGATTAAGGTGTCTATAATCCTCTCCATCCATAGATCATTTCAGAGTCATCAAAGCCGCTGTTGGGGTGGGTCAGGTGATGGCTTCCGGTTGTGTATTATCCTTCCCTGACCTTCTCTCTGGACTGAAGACTGCTTACAGGGAAGCAGCCTTAGGGACCATTTCCATTACAAAAGAAAACACTAGGTGCAATAGAACTCTAACTAGAAAGTAACCACTAGTAAAAGAAAGCACTTGAGCAAGGAAGAGACCACCTGTGAAAAGCCAGACACTAGGTGCAATATACCTCTAACAAGAAAGTGAACATTAGTAATAAGTCAGTGAGTCAAGGCGGGACACAGCATCATGGAGACTGTTTTGACTAGTTTTTAGCTGTGGCAATATTTTCTAATCATTAACTCTTGAGTCAGCCTTTTGAGACTGAGGGGAGGCCTGAGAGGCTAAAGGAAAAGCCTTTTACTTCAAAATGCAAAAATTTAGGCTGTGGTGCATGGATTAACTTATAAGAGGGCGGAATAGAGAGTTTGGGAGGGAGGATAAAGAATGGAGTGTCATGGTGATGGAGTCGCGAAGGCGATATAGGAACAGTATGTAAGTGCCAGTAGACCAGCTCAGCACCTTCATTAGTTCTGTGTGATAATTTGGATCTGCACTGATTTGGGTGGATTTTAGTTTAAAACTCTTTTTATTTTTAAAATTTTAAAGACTTTATTTTTAGAGCAGTTTTAGGTTGTTAGCAAAATTAAGAGGAAGGTGCAGCTTTCCCACATGCCCTCTGTTCCTATGCATTCGTTGCCTCCCCCTTATCAGTATCTCCCACCAGAGTGTTAAATTTGTGACAGTGGATGAGCCTACCTTGATACCTGATAATCACCCTAACTCTCTAGTTTGTAGTAGGGCTCACTGTTGGTGTTAGACATTCTGTGAGTTGGGACAAATGTATAACGATGTGTATTCATCATTATAGTATAATACAGAGTATTTTCACGGAATTCTCTGTGCTCTGCCTGTTCATATTCTCCACCTCACGCCCCTTGAGCCGTGGCAACCACTGATCCTTTTACTGTTTGCATAGTTTTGCAAAAAGCATCACCTTGTGAAAAATTCTCACTGGGCATCAAGGTAAACAGCAGTTCAGATAAATGAAAAACTGTAAGTAAGGCTGTAAAGTCGTTAATGAAAATGGTAGCTTTGTTCAAGGTAAAGGTCATTAAATAAATGGGAGAGTGACAGGGAAGTTCTTAAATTTCAGTAACAAGGATTTTTAAAACAAGGATGGTTTTTGAAATGTCTCCTTAAAAGCAGCTTTTGTTAAGTGTTATAACAGTAGATTAGAAGTGACATCAGAGAGTGGTGAACATGGCATCTCTACTGAAAGAAAGTTGGAAGTGAGAGACTTCAGTTTGAAGGGCCATGAATTAGAGATCTGAAAATCATCCTCCAGAGATAATGGTTCAAAGTATGAAACAAGTAAGAGATTAGAAAAGAGGGAAACAGAACTAAGGATTGATTTGTTAGAATTCTCCATTATTAGAAAATGGATAGAAAGGACAATATTTTGAAATAGTCCAAGTAGGGGAAAGATAAAGGGGGACCAAAATTTTTGTAGCTACAGATGTGAGAGCTTGCCAAAAATCCAGAGTAGTTAGTGCTTCAGGATTGTATAGGTTAAACAGTATAAAGGAGAGAATCTGTGATTTGGTGATGGCAAAAATATGGATCTGTAATTAGCGGTTAAGCCATTTTTAAGATACCACATACTAACCAACTTGAATGGATGGAAGTGAACTCAAAATCAAATCAAAATCAATTAACATGAAAAGGTAAGTTATAAATATTGCAATGGCGAGGAAGGTTCAACTTACTCTTTAATATTAGACTTAAATGATTATATGTATTTCATGTATTGATGCTTTCACAGTGAATTGAGATTTAGCAAGTTAGACGTTTAAATGGTAACAATGAAACTCACTGTTGGTAAAATGTAGACTCTTGGAACTTTAAAAAAAACCTTTAAAAAAACTTCTAAAAATTAAAAAAAAATCTGGTCCGAGTTCTGATTTTTTTATTGAATTGTCTTTTCCTTATTAATGAAATACAGTTTTTTGTTTTACTTCAAGTTTTCTATTGTTGTGGCAGTTCCCTTTATTTGCTTAAGAGAAAGGCTCCTTATGAGTTCCTTTGGAGCTGGGGTTGTGTGAAGTCATTGTAGTCTCCTTGTGGTTGTACCTGGATTTTATTTATTTTCCATTGTCTCAGGAGCAGAGGAGACCTCACCACCAGCTCAATTGGCAGACAGAAACAGTAGCCCTGCAAAAGCTGTTACCTCTAAACCCTTGGGCAAAATTATCTCCAAAGGAATATTCATATCTTGAGATACTTTTCCCACCATGCTTAGTCAGCTTTTATAAGACTTTGGTGTCACCAAAAATGAGAGGCTGTGTGGGGGTGGTTTTGGTTGATTAGATATAAGCATAACCAGAAGAGAGAGAGTTGATGTAGAGTAACAATAATTATCTTAAAACCTTAGAAAAACACAAACCAAAGGGCCCACTTAAGCAAAGTGACCTGCAGTGAATTTCTTAACCAAGGAATTATATTAGTTGCTTTTTGTTAGTTCATTAGTGGAGCCAGAAAAGAGAGACGAGCCAAAGCTGGGGATGTTTAAATAATGAGATAATCCAATTCTCAGCTCACGAGGCTTAGGAAGTGTGTCAGAGTTATCACCTGGTTTCTGAAGTCATAGAGCTACTTTTTATTCGTTTACATTTAAGCCAGATTTCTTTCCCATAGCTTAGTAGTAAAATGAGTAACTAGTCACTTATAACTCTTCATCTCCCTCATTCCTTTCCTAACACTTTTCATAGCATTAACCATTTTTTTTTTTTAATGGCCACACCTGTGGCACATTGAAGTTTCTGGGCTTCAGGCCTAGGCCTCAGCTTGCTGCAACCCTGCATCCTTAACCCACTGCTTGAGGCCAGGGTTTGAATCCTCATCCCCATGGACACTCTTACCAGGTTCTTAACTTGCTGAGCTACAATGGGAAGTCTTCTGCATTGACCAATTTTGAAATCTGCCCAAACTGCTGGTTTTAAAGATTACAGGCTTTCATATTTTGATCTTACCCTATCAGAGGGAAGGATTGATGAGGGGACTGCAAGAAAAAATTTAAACATTACTCCAGAAAATCAGTTTAGGACTTCTTCAGTCCCTCTTCTTTATTTCTTCCACTCTTCCTCTGTTGGAAGTTCCCAGTTGGTTAACATTAGGTTAACTTTTCACATTTTAGGAAAATCTGACTGTTTTAAATAGAGGAAAATAAAAAGCTAGTAAATCACAAAATTATAATGTCTTATATTTATTTTAAATGGTGATTTTCTTTTGTTACAGCTCCTGTATTAGAAATATAATTTCCTTCGGTCTTTGGAAATGATCTGATATTTCACCATTTGGTAACCACTGTTTTCCTATAAATCACAGTGATGATCTTTCCTGAACTTAAAAATATATTTAGTTTTAGTCAGAAAAGCCACCTGCTAGCCTTGAATTGTCAACAGAGAGTGAGAACTGACTTTAACTTCGTCCAGTCATATATAAGGCAATGCATGAGACAACTGTTTACGTTATGGGAATATGTGGACTGTAATAAAAATTCTCCTACTTTCCCTTCCCTCCTTTCTTCTCCTTCCAAATGTAGAGAGGTTTAATGACAATTGGCTTCCCAGCCTAACTGTTTAGTGACAATTTTAATAGAATATGACTGATTTTGACCAAGCTTAGAACACTGTTATCAATTTGAATCTTTAATTAGACTTGTGAAGAGATCTGTTTTATTGAACTTACAGATTTTCAATCAAACATATTGGCTTGATGGTTAAAAAATCTCAGTTGTACTCAGTAACTGAACAGAGATCATAGAGGCACATGTATGTTATCACATATAGTATGGGCTGCAGGCCACAGGCTTGATGCTCATTCATTCATTCAAAAACATTCATTGATATCCTGTATCGGACTAGACTGTTGCACAAGTAGACTATTACACAGGTGGTCTCTTTCAGTGGAATTCACATTTTAGCGAGAGAGAGCAGGAAAAAGAAAAAACACAGAAATGAGAAAAATATCAGAGAATGATAATTGCTAGGGAAATAATTAAAATAGGTCGTGTTGCAGTGAGTGACTTGGTGCATACTTTCGATTGTCAGGGAAGATCTCTTTGAGAAGGTGAGGTGTCAGTTAGATGTGAATGACAGATGAGAAGGAGTAAGGCATGCAGAGATGGTGACGGAGACAGACAGACAGACACATACAGGCAGAAAAAAACACCGTTTTAGAAGAAGAAAAGAGTTCTGACAAAGAATGTCCCTGGGAGAGGAATAGGTTTGTCCTATCAAGGAACCCAAGGGAGCTGGTTGTGGCTGAGGCACCCTGGGTGACAGGGGAATGTCACCTAGTAGGAGGGGCCAGGCTCTGGGGATTTTGTAAGCTGCAGAGTGTGGATTGTATTCTAGAGAGAGAGTTATTTAGTTATCTGTATTGTTACCTCTGTTGTACTCCTTTATACCAATCTTTGTTTCCTCATTCCCAAAACTATTTGTAATGGTTAAGTAATTTCAGCTTAACCTCAGAGAAAAGAATGTCCTAAAATTAATCATTTATCAAAAACTAGTTACTTCTGTGTGGTCTGTTTATTGCCATACTACTCATATTAAAATAGTAACAATAAATGCAGTCTTCTGAGACCTTTTCTGCTTGACCCATTGTGTGTACTTGTGTGTAGGAGACTTGGGGTGTGTATGTATATTATCATTATTTTCCCTTTGCTGATGTAATGGAAATTTTGCTTCTCCAGGATATATTAGAACAATGTATTTAATGCTCTTCAATTTAATTTTCTAGTATCACAATTAATACAATTAAGGTCACTTGAAATGAAACTATTAACAAATTGAGTAATTTACTTTAACAATGTCAATGTGTTCTCACAATTACTTTTGCTTTAATTAGTGTACAAGCTATTATTTAATAGCATACTTCACATAGAAAAATGTAATAATGCATTCTTGGCTCCTTATAACAGAAAGAAACAAACTTTTAATGGACTGAGTGATTTTGTGGAATTGCTGCTAGATGTGAAGTTCTGGAAGAGAAAGTGCAAATCCAGAAAGCAAAACTTGCAAGAATGTAAATAAAACAAATACTTTTCTTGGCACTTACCAATATATGTCCTACTTACCATTGTGTAAATAGTATTGGAAACTTTTAAGGGTAGTTAAGGAGGAGAAAAGAGATCCTTGAAAATTTTGTGTTCAGTTTTATCTGTTTTTTGCTTAATACTACAATAATATTCTACTTTTTGAATACATAAATTAAAATAATAAATTATAATTATTACTGTAAGTTAATAGTTAAAATAGTTAATAGTTAATATATCATAGAAGGGAACAGAATGGTATGGAATATAGAAAAAGTAGGAAGCAAAAATGTTCTAATTCTAAAATTGACTTTTGTTTTATATTGTAACATGGAAATATCTTTCCCAAGAATTCACTTTTATAGTAATGGGAAAAGCTCTTCTTCTGCCTGGCCTACTGTATATGTTGAGATCAGAGGACCTAGGGAAGAGTGAACGGTTATGTTCCTGTTTCTATACATGCAGAGCAAGTGGAAGGAGATGAATTATCAACTAAATTATAGGATCTGCCATTCTCTGTAAACACGAGAGTAAGATTTACTATGATGTAATCAAGTGGCGATTTTATATGGAAAGGAGATAAATGCAATCCAGATAACTCAATACTGTAATTTCAAAAATTAGTTTGACTTGCAGTTCCTGTTGTGGCTCAGTGGTAAAGAACCTGACTAGTATCCATGCGGATGCAGGTTCAATCCCTGACCTCGCTCAGTGGGTTAATGATCCAGCATTGCTGTGACCTGTGTTGTAGGGCGCAAACGCAGCTTGGATCAGGTGTTGCTGTGGCTGTGTCTTAGCCCAGCAGCTCCAGCTCCAATTTGACTCCTAGCCTAGGAACCTCCATACGCTGCAGTGCAGCCCTAAAAAAAAAAAGGCAAAAAACCCCCCCGCCAAAAACCAAACTAGTTTGCAGTCTGTTTGTCTAATTTGATTAAGTTACTGTTGCTTTTATTGTCCTTCTTTTTATTCTTTGGTTAATGATAAAAATTCCTAGAATTTCAAGTAAAAAAAATAAGAGTGATTAGGTAATAAATATTTAAATATAATATGCAAGAAGCTTAGAGAATCCAGACTTTGAAAAATTAACTCTGTCTCTCATTTCTAGGAAAGAGGTTGTAGGAGTATATGTAGGCTTTTAGAAAAATGTTCATGAATGTTTATGCAACAATACTCTGTTGGCTCTCATTTTGCGCCCTAAATTCTCAATTTAGTCTACCAGGATGTTCATAGATGAGACGAATCAAAACAGAGTAAGAAGAACAGTCTATTTAGCAATAGTAGAAAATGAGTTTAGGTGATTCTTTAAATAGCATTTTGAGTTTTGTGTGGATAAACTGTTGCTTTTAGTTAGTTGCTATGCATACTACAGTGAGCCGTTCTCATTTGGCCCTAATTTGATTCTTATTAGGTCCCTAAATTCTATTTGAATTATTGGATTATTTTTCCATTGATTCCTTAGCCTGTGTATAGAATATTAGAGGAGTAATCAGAATCTGATTATTTAAATTCTTGAGCTTTAAAATGTAATAAATTTTAAACAAGACATGGGTTTGTTTTATCAAAGAAGGGCAAATGAAGAAGTTAATTGCTTTCTTCCAAAACTTGCCCATGTATGGTCTTCACTCTTAGTTCTCCTCCTATCTTTTAAGTAAGAAGTTGTCCAAAACTTTTTGAAATAACATAGTATGTCCTTAAAGTGTATGGTTTTTATTCCATGTTGGTTCTGAGGATTATTTCCATTATATGTCCCTTCGTGGCTCAGCTGTTAACAAACCTGACTAGGATCCGTGAGGCTTCAGGTTCGATCCCTGGCCTTTCTCAGTGGGTTAAGGATCAGGCCTTGCTGTGAGCTGTGGTGTAGATCTCAGATGTGGCTTGTATCCCCCATTGCTGTTTCTGTGGTGTAGGCCGGTGGCTACAGCTCCGATTCTACCCCTAGCCTGGGAACTTCCATATGCTGCAGGTGCGGCCCTAAAAAGCAGGGGGAAAAAAAAGGATTATAACATTTCAAAAGTATTAGCAGCCTGTGATTTATTTGGATTAGACAAAGTTTTATTTGGATTAGACAAAGATTTATTTGGATTAGACAAAGTTTTAAAGAAAGCTCTAAAAGGCCTTCACTCCCCGTTTCTGTGCATTTGTTCAGTCACTTTCCAGAGTGACTATATTGGATTTCTCTATTAAAGTCCACACCAACCCAGAATAGCCAACATAACATTGAAGGAGAACAAAATTAGACGACTGACAATATCTGACGTCAGTGTAGAGGGCCCAGACATAGACCCATGCAAGTACAGTTAAGTGGTCTTGACAAAGGAGCAAAGGCAGTTCAATGGAGAAAGTGAGAGTCTTTTCAATAAATGGTGCTGGAACAACTGGATATCCACATTAAAAAAAAAAAAATAGAAATCTAGACATAGACTCTATACGTTTCACAAAAAATTAACTCAAAGTGAATCATCAACCTAAATGTAAAATGCAAAATTAGAAAGTTCCTGGAAGATGGAGTTCCCGTCGTGGCGCAGTGGTTGACGAATCCGACTAGGAACCATGAGGTTGCATGTTTGATCCCTGGTCTCGCTCAGTGGGTTAAGAATCTGGCATTGCCGTGAGCTATGGTGTAGGTTGCAGACGTGGCTCAGATCCTCCGTTGCTGTGACTGTGGCACAGGCCAACAGCTACAGCTCCGATTAGACCCCTAGCCTGGGATCCTCCATATGCCGCAGGTGCGGCCCTAAAATGACAAAAGTCATAAAAAAAGGGAAAAAAAAAGAAAGTTCCTAGAAGATGACATAGAAAATCTTTGTGACCTTGGGTTTGGTGGTAATGTTTCAGTTTCAAAATCAAAAGCATGGTCAATGAAAGAAAAAATTTGTTAAGTTGGATTTCATTAGAATTAACCTTTTTCTCTTTGACAAACACTAAAAGGGAGTGAAAGACAAGCCAGAAACTGGGAGAAAAATCTTTTCAAAAAATTTTTCTGATAAAGTATCAGAAAACATAGTATCTAAAGCATAGTTTCTGATAAAGTATCAGAAAACATAGTATCTAAAACATAGTTTCTAGTATCTAAAACATACATAGAGCTTTAATAACCCATGAATAAGAAAACAACCCAGTAAATTAAGAAGTGGGTAAAATATCTGAACATAAGCTTTGCCACATTAGGGATACAGATAGCAAATAAACATATGAAAAGATGCTCAACATCATAGGTCATCAGAGAATCTCAAATTAAAATGAGATACCACTATCCATCTACTAGAATGACTGAGATCCAGGATGCTGACAGCATCAGTTGCCAGTGAGGCAGTGGAGCAATGGGAACTCTTGTTCACTATTGGGGGGCATACAGAATAGTGCAGCCACTTTGGAAGACATTTTGGCTTTTTCTTACAAAGCTAAACACACTCTTACCATGTGATCTAGCATTTATACTCCTTGGTATATACCCAAAGGAATTGAAAACTATTTCTACCAATAAACCAGCACACAACACAGTAATGGTGTTTAGAGCAGCTTTACTCATAGTTGCCAGAACTTGGAAGCAACGAAAATGACCTTCAGTAGGTGAATGGATAGACAGGTGTTGTGTGATGACAATGGAATTATTATTCCTTGATAAAAATAAATGAGAAGTCCTGCTGTTTACGTCCTTAAGGTTGAAACATGAAATCCTTGTGGCTTTACTTCCTTTCAAGGTAGTTGTCCTGACCTTACCCAGCCGTTTATTGCTGGACTCACTTTCCATCCTGTAATTTCCCCATGTTCAGGTGCTGTTAGTTGTGAAGCTTCATCCTCAGTGTTCCAGTGTGGGAACATCTTTTTCCCTTAAACCTTGGTGGATTAATGACGTCAACATCAACATCAGTATCAACACTAGAGTGAAAAATCACTGCTCTTTTTCCATCTGAAAGCAGCTTTGTAAGTCCATAAACTAGAAGTGATCCACAAATTAACATTAGAAGTGAAAAAGAGACTCTTTGGTGTGGTTCTTTTGACACTTAGTTACCTCCAGGATTTACCTAATAAGGCTGTTTTTTGCATCAGTTGTCTGACAGTTCTTGAGAAAAGCTTTTGAAGATATAATTATGATTGTTTTCTTAAAGTCCTCCTATTCAGGCAGCTCTATATAATAGTTAATGCATATTTTGATAAGGAGGTTCAGTTTGGTTAATGTGGCACCTCAGCTGTATATAATAGTTAATGCGTATTATTTTAAAAATGCATATTCTATGGGCCAAAATAACCTATACATTGTATTTAGTTTTTAGTCATTCAGAGGTTAAATTATTTTTTGATTCTGTCAGGCATAATATTTTAATAGTCCTTTATGTACATTTAATTAATTGCATGTTAAAATTAACATCACAATTAACTTAGTAACAAGTTAAAAATAAATCTTTTGTCTTGTTAATCAAACTTTACACAAAAATGTAGTAATTAAATTTTTGACACATTTTTATACCTTCAACTTTAATGATTTGTGTGTGATTAATTTGATACATGTGAACACTTTTAAGTATACAATTCATACATGAACTTTGATATTTTATGTATATACATCAATAATCTTAATTTTGTATTGCATTTAAAAACTTAGTGTAATAGTAAAGTCTGCTTTTACAGATCAGAAATGAATACAAGTTCTGTTTATTTTTTACTTTTTTTGCTTTTTAGGGCCACACTCGCCAGCATATGGAGGTTCCCAGGCTAGGGGTCAAATCGGAGCTACAGCTGCCGGCCTACGCCACAGCCATAGCAATGCCAGATCCAAGCCGCTTCTGTGACCTACACGGCAACGCAGGATCCTTAACCCACTGAGCAAGGCCAGGGATCAAAACCGCAACCTCATGGTTCCTAGTCGGATTCGTTAACTGCTGCACCACAGCGAGAACTCCTACAAGTTCTGTTTAGTAACAGGGTTGGCCAGTTAAATGTGAAGTTTTGAGTTTTCTTTTGAAGTCAAAAGAAAGTAATTGATTTGAGCCGTTTAATCTTATTGCCACGGCAAATATAAGCACCTTTCATTTAAACCTTTGTATAATCAAATACAAGGAAGCAATTAGGGTTGGAAACCTAGAGCCTATCAGGAACTTCTTGGAGGGCAGGGATAGAGACTCTTAAGGATGGTTTTTAATGGCAATTTATAGAACTCATCTGTACCAACTCGCAATTCTTAATATAGGTTATCTGATTTTAAAGATGGCTGTTATGTTAAACCTCTCTCCAAAGACTGAGAGTTGCTATTTTTATGAACATCTAGGCAAGGGACTGAGTTCAGATTCCTGGCTTGAGTGATGAAAACACCAAGAAGCATTTACATACTTGTTTTAATTTCTTGCCATTAAAATACACACACACACACACACACACACACACACTTAGGGGTATATTTATATACAATCTGGCCTTTTAACAAAGAAAAATAAGCCTATGTTTAGACTGCCACTGCTATGAACAAAACAGCTGAGACTTTAATGAACACCATACTGAGGGCATGTAGGACATACGGCGAATTAAGCAGGTTACAAACTGCACATCTTCTGTTTAGATATAGGAGATCTCCCCAACCCTGACAGTTAGTTGTACTGACAAGGCAAGCAGATAGACAGAAACAGAAGGAGGTCATTTGTATCAATTTGAGAACTAGAACTAGTAATGAAACAAAATAGCGATTCAAAATATTCTTTTATTTAAAAATTTTTCTTTCTCTGTATTTTCTCCAAAAATAAATGCACACAGTTAAACAAAAGCTTATTTTATTTTGTTTGCAAATAAAGACTAATATAGTTTTTGTTTTTGTTTTAAGAAAAGATTTTCTGGACACTCAAATTTTAATCTTGGTAACCTGACAGCTTTGTTTAAACATTGAATATGAGTTTCCTTTCATGAAAATCATTTCAAAGTATAGCAGTTCAGCTGTGAAAACCTGAATATATTAATGATGACAAAGAAGCTCCAGAATGAGCCAACATTTGTTTTGTTCTTTTACAACATTTCTTGATAAATTGCATACATAAAAGTGTTGCAGGGTTATTTTAAAATTTCCCAATTTCTTTGCTAATAAATGTCTTTGTGTTTACCTTTTAGATATACCTTATTGTTAATCACCTTAAATTATTTTTTAAATAATAATGACCTAAGAAGTTTTTTTTTAAAAATATGACTTAAAAGTACATATTACAGGGAACACTTAAACATTGTCTTTGATGCATGTGATTAAATATCAGAATACATTATTCATATTTAGGCTTTGGATAATTTTCTTGAAAAGTAAACCTCTTTCAAATACCCGACAATTGTCTTCTGAAGGTGTTTATTTAAGGATCATTTGCTTTGTATCTTCAGTGATGAGAAAAAAATGAATCATTTGCAAAGAAAGCAGTATTGGAAATATTTTAATGTAATTTTGTTTTAAGGGTCACATTTTGCTTATTCAACATGGACATTCTTATGAAGACTGACATTGTTAATCTTTCTGAAATAAATGTTTCTCTCTTTTTTGTCTTTTTTGGGCCTCACCCACAGCACATGGAGGTTCCCAGGCTAGGGGTCCAGTCGGAGCTGCAGCCACCAGCCTATGCCACAGCCATAGCAACATGGGATCTGAGCCGTCTGTGACCTGCACCACAGCTCACGGCAACACAGTATCCTTAATCCACTGAGAGGCCCAGGGATCGAATCCATGTCTTCATGGATACTACTTGTGTTTGTTAACTGCTGAGCCATGATGGGAACTCCTGAAATAAATGTTCCTTGGTGAGAAATTTTTATTTGCATATGTGTGTCCCATTTCATTTCAAAAGTTTTAAGGCATAATTTGAGACATAGTCTGAGAAGATGAGCTTTTCTGATTTTTAAAGTTTTAATACATTTCTTCTGTTCTGTTTACAAAATACTTTTCAGTAAAAGCATACTGCAAAACTTTACAATTTTAGAATTATTTCCTAAAAAGTTCCTTGAACTACATTTTGATGCGTTTTACATGTACAGATTAAAAATTTTTCCAAATGGTATATAGCTGAGCTCTATAGCTAAAATGAGCTGTGTTGCCACATACTTGTTTGGTATGTGCCAAGCAGTAATATTCCATCTTATTCAGAAACAGTCTATTAGTTGGCTTTTGCTATATATCAAACCGTCCCTAAACTCAGTTACATAAAACAAGTAAGCATTTATTACTGCGAATGAGAAAGTAGGTAAGCTTGGTAATTCTCTTGCTCTGGGCTGAGCTTGCTTATATGTTTGGGGAATAGCTGGTCTATGATGGGCCTCATTCATGGTTCTGGTGATTGACTAGCAGTTTAGTGAAGTGATGGCGTGCCTGAGTCACATATTTCATTCTTGGTAGGCTAGCCATTCCTTGTTTAGGTGGGGATGTCAGCATTCCATGAAGACAAACAGAAGCTGCAGGTTTTCATAAGGACTAGGTTGGTACTGGCACTTTGTCACCTCTACCACATTTTGTTGGCCAAAGCAAAAAACAGAGCTGCCAAAATAGAGTGGCAGCAAAATCATATTTCTCTATACTAGCAGTGAACAATGCGATGTAATTTTAAGCCAAAAATTCTATTCTCAGCAGCTTCAAAAAGAATTAAATGCTTAGGAATACATTTGACAAAAGAAGTGGACGAAGTACGCTGGAAACTAAAAGCATTACTGTGAGGAAGATGTAAATAAATGGAGAGAAATTTCATGGTCATGGGTTAGGAAACTCATTGTTTTGATGCCACTGCCTCTTGATGGAAGTAACTGGAAAGTTGTGTCATAAAAGGCATGCTTTCAAAAAGGGGAATAATCAGGGCCGTTTATATCATTAGTTTGCCACAGATACTGATGCAAAAATGGAAGTAAACAATTACTAGTATTTTATATTAACAAGAATCAGTCAAAAAATGATGGCATGACAGAAAATATAAAAGAATTAACTGAAAATCTAGGACAATTGAGTGTAAAATAATAGAAGAAATGAGTGCTTAACAATGTGGTGGCCATGGGGAAACAGTTAAGGAAATCTATAGTTTTACTGTATTTCTGGAATTACCAGATTAAAAATATATTACATATGAAATGAGTTTAGATCTTTAAATTAAATCTTTAAATAAAGTAATCTTTAAATAGGGTAATAGGATATAATTTTGGCAGTTTCCAGAGAGATCTTTTGAACCTGGAAAACATCTTTCTAAAATTCATTCAGAATTCTAAACTGATTAAAAGGACAATAGGAAAATATTTTGAAAATTTTTATGACAACAAATTTGGAAACTAAGATGAGGTAAAAAAAAAATTTGCAAACTAAGAGACAGTTAAATCCATTTTAGGTAAAATACCAAGCACTCTCTAAGGTGGAGTACTTGAATTGCTTTCTGAGTTATATTTTACCAATAAAAGGTTATGGCTATGTAAACTATTACAATATGTACAAAGAATTCATTTTAAAATGGGAAAACTTCATTTGCTAAAGCGATTTTTTAATTTAAGGATATTCATATTTTTATATTATTACAAAACACTTTTTATTACTTGTGTATTTCTAAGTGAAAATGACATTGCATGTTAATTTTATAACAGGGTGCATACGTAAAATAAATTGTTAATTCCAATAATTTATGTACAGGTTCTCATTCCCGATCTTAAAGAGAACGTTTTAAATATTTCATCACTGAACATGATTTTGCTATAGTTCTTTTATACATGATCTTTTTCATATTATGGAAGTTTCTATGCATAATATGCTAAGAGCTTTTTTAATAATTAAGTTATCTAAATTTTTCGTAATGTTTTCCCTACGTCTATTGACATGACCTTTCTTCTTAATTTTCTTTTTTTCTTTTTTCCATTTTTT
>PVHT021183699.1:5073405-5086446 GCA_004024745.2 Catagonus wagneri | reverse complement strand
TCTCTCTCACCCTTTTTTTTTTCTTCACTTGTTCTACCCAGTTATTTCAGGGGTTTCTTGCAGTTTTTGGAGGTTTAAATTGATCAGCATTCAGATGATGATTTGTCCAACTTGTTTTATATTTAGATGCGTTTTTTGATGTATTTGTGGGAGAGGGAGAGCGCGACCTCTTACTCCTCCGCCATCTTGCCGCCTCCTCTCTTCTTAATTTTCTTAATAAGATGAATCACTTTAAACATTTTTGTAATGAACAAATTGTGCCTTTTCAGGATAAACAAGGTTTAGTAAGTGTGTTATTCTTTTATTCATTGCCAGATTCAGTTTACCAATATTTTATTTGTATTATATTCACGCACAGAATGGCCTGTGCGTTCTTTTAAAGCCCTTGTCTAATATTGTTATGATGGTTCTATTAGTCATGTAATAGAATTTGAGAACATTCTCTATGTTTCAACTCAAAGAATTTTTAACTAGAGTATAATTGTTTTTTTCTTTTGTTAGAAATCATCTGTCCCATTGGGACTCGTGTTTTCTCTGTGGGATATGATTAAGTATTTATTCCATTGTATTAGTGGTTATGGGATCACATAAAATTTTTTTTCTTATTTTGTATTTTAATGTTTGTGATCCACAATACATGGTTATGTGTATTTTAAGACACAAATCTGCCCATCAGCAGACATTTATACCTTAAAGTGAACTAAATTCTCATAAAATTTGATTTAGTGACTCATGGCCAGAACAGATGTTATCTTAATGGAAGAGAAAAGAAAATTAAGTATGTTGAGCCAAAGAGCCACTTCCAAATCTTATCCCTTGTAGTTATGAGAAAAGTTCAAAACCCTCTTTCCTATCATTTGCTGGTGCTATACCAGAACTCAGTGTTTTATACTATAATGTTTATCTTTAAGTTTTAAGTGTACAGTTAAATATATAATGAGTGAATGTTAGAATATTTGGGGAATTTTTAATGTTACAAATTTGTGTAGGAATTCTTATATTTATATTAATATGCTAAGTTATTTAATCCTCTGTCAAAAATCACACATTTTTAATAATGTTAGGACATTAAATTGCTCAATTTGTAACTGTTCTTTTATTTAATCTCTGATAATTCAGATATACTTTCAGGGTATTAATACTTACGAATGTTAACTAATTTGTCAGTTTTTATTCTGTACATTTTGATTGGAATAATTATTTGGGTGGGTGAGATCAGAATTGTAGCTTTTTATAGGATTGGTAATTGGTGATATATTTTCTCTTAATTCTATTCCACTCAACTATAATGACCAGGCAGGTGGGTTAGGTGCTCTGGTAACTTAGCCACACATACTCTGACATTAATTTTCGAGTATAATAGGGCTGCCAAACATTCAGTACTAGCTTTCTTAAGTGTTCCGATGCGGTTGTTAGTATAAAAAACTTTTTTAGCGGAGTTATTCTCAGATATTCATTGTAGGCTTTAATATTCATTGAGGACTTCATCGACTAGCTATTTGTTGAGTGCCTACTCTGTGCTCTGTTGTAGATGCTGAGGATACTGTGGTGAACCAAACACACAGTGATCTTTGCTTTCAAGAAGTACAATTTTAGAAACTGAAAGATAAAAAGGATTAATGTGTGTGTATATATATATGTATATACATACATATATATATATATAAAATCACGTTCAACAGTGATAAGGGCTAAGAAGAAAAATGAAGCAGGGAAGAAGGGTACAGTGAATGAAGGCTGTGTTTTGATTTGAACGAGGGCAGCGGGTAGGGCTGCCTTAACTTGTGTAAAGACCTGAAGCAAGTGTCCAGTTAAGAAAAATCTTCATAAAACCCCAGTGGGAGTTCTCTTATGGTGCAGTGGGTTAAGGATCAGGAGTTGTCACTGCAGTATCTTGGGTCACTGCTGTGGGACAAGTTCATTCCTTGGCCCAGTAACTTCCACATGCCACAAATGCAGCCATAAAAGCAAAAAAACAAACCAGAAAAAAAAAATCCAGTGTATTGAAATAAAATACTAGATTAGTGTTGAATTGTCGTATTCTAATTACATAATAAGCGAGTTGAAAGCCTCATAATATCATGGAACTGGCATCACCATTTATTTAGTGTGTCCTGTTAGTATGTTATGTATTTATAGTATTTTAAAGAATAAATATCTTGCTTTATGTGGTAACTCTTCTAATGTTCTCTCCTCCTAGTGCAGCAAATATGTAATTTCTTTGTTTTTAACTCTGTAGTAGAAAGGAAATCAATTAAGTTCTATTAACACATGTAGGTTCTGATGCACTAAAGTATATTTCAAATCCCGTGGTATTGTGAATACATGTTCGGGATATCAACTTACTTATTCTGATTTTTAAAAATTGCTGTCTGTATAGTGCTATTATGTGTCAACTTTTCATAGATTTTTTTCACATGCTAAAAAATGGCAGAAAGCTAAGTAGTTTCTTTTGCATTTTTTATACTTAATGATTCTTTCTCTAAAATCTGTTTTTAAGCTTCTTAATCAGCCAAACTTTAAAAAACTTATTTGAGCATAAGAATGTTGATACTGATAACATTGATTGCATTCTAAGATTTTAATCTTGCCATAAAACATTTTCCAGTGCTCTTTAAGGATACAATTTATAATTTTTATTCTTCACATATTAAGTCAAGAGAGGAGAGAAGGACTACTGGGCTCCATTTATCTATGTGCCAGATATACCTGTCTTCTCATACTTAACCTTCTGGGCTACAGTTCAGTCTAGGGGAACCCTAGTAGAAGGGTGGAGGTGGGCTTCATACTCTCCTACTGTCCCTGGAGCTATGGTGCTTGTTGAACCCAGTATGTTTGCTCCGGGCAGTGATACTTCAGTATTATGATGTACTTATGCACAAAAGGTGCTGCATGTGGGAAAGCATATACACTTTTCTTGACACAAGTCCATGTCACAAAAATCAATTTTAAGTTAGATTTCTCACGGTAGGGTAGACGCTGTTATTTCAGGACCCTAGTGATATTGTTACATGTCTTATAGTCATCTATCTAAGTCATATTTCAATATTGTAAAACACCTCATTGCAATACCAACTCACAGTTATTCGTAGAAATAAAGGTACACTGCAATACAGTCCATTTATCTTTCACAATAACATTCTTAGTACATGTTATCACTTAATGCCTCCACTAAATTATATTCTGCTTTTTGTTGCATAGAGTGTTTTTACTTTTTAAAAATTAATTATATTGTGAAATAACCAAGACATATTTAACATTTTTATTTTTATTTCTTTTTCTTTTTAGGGCCATCCTTGCAGCATATGGAAATTCCTGGGCTAAGGGTCTAATCAGAGCTGTAGCTGCCAGCCTATGCCACAGCCATAGCGACTTGGGATCCGAGCTGCATCTGTGACTTATACCACAGCTCCTAGCAGTGCCAGATCCTTAATCCCTGAGTGAGGCCAGGGATCAAACCCGTATGCTCATGGATACTAGTTGGGTTCATTTCTGCTGAGCCAGAACGGGAACTCCAATGTTTCATATTTTTAAAGGTTTGGGTGAATATAGAAATAGTTACCCATGACCCAACTTACCTATTTTAGGAAATCTTCCTGCTCGAAGTAACATTTTAAGTGAATTGAAGAAAATAATTTGGCAAGTCAAGCCTTGAAGTACTGACTAAAAAAGTCACTGACTCTTTAAAGGGAGAAATATGATGATAGTAAAGGAATATGACAGTAGAGTAAATGAATGAGAGCATGTTTTAGTGTGAACTGGAGGAGGCCTTGAGAGTTAACCTGGCAGTGTAGGAAGTGCAGGCTTGCTTAGGACAAGGGTGTTGGGGAATACGTGACTGAATGATGATGTGGTTTTTACAGCCACAGTTCACATTGAATATGAGGGGTAAGGAGGATCAAAAATGAGATGATTAACCAAATTCTTTGTCTTAGACATTTATTCTTTTATTTTAGTATACTTATTTTTCTGTACAATAAGTTATGTCCTAATAAAAATTAAAGAGCAAGTTGCATTTGGAAGATCAGGTCATCGTAACTCATTGACATTAGGCCACATAACTGAATAATGTCTTCCTTCAGTGAAATACATCAAATGAGATCAACAATTATGACTCATAAACATGCCTTGCAGGCATAAAACAGCAGGGAATTAGCATGTGAGGCTGATAAATATGCATGTAAATAAGCTCCCAAAGGAATAACATGGGTTTGATTGATAGGTTTAGAATTGGAACATATGTAAACCCCTTTATTCCTCATTCTGGTGTAGCTAAGTAAAGATGCGTTTTACTTGTTAAAAACTTTCAATAACTTTGTAAATCTTAATGCCACATCTGTTTTTTTTTTTTTTCCTGTTGTTGTTGTTGTTGGGTTTTTTTGTATGTCACTTGTAAGATTAATTGAATTGTCTACAGGCTGGTTGGACATGGTGGGGCATGTGAGCGAGAGGCTATGCATCTGGGGCTGGAGACGGAGTTAGAAGTCTTTGGGAAATCTCTGTGGTCAAATGATGTATGATTGTAGGACATTTCTTTTGGAAATAAAGCTGTGACATAGCAATTAACTTTGACTCTCAATATATCTCATATCCCCTTTCTGTATTTTTTCATCTCCTGATAATGTAATCTCTGTTTCTGTTTTGATAATCTTTAACTAACGTGCACCTTTTTTTTTCTTTTTTGGCTGCATCCATGTATATCTTTTTAATATTTTTTTTTCCTCTTTTAATACCTGTGCTTTTTCTGGCCCTTCCAAACCAGCATTCATAAACTACCCTGGAACTGAATTAGAAAGTGCATGCTTAAATGCTAATCAAATGTCAGTGGGTCTCTGGTTTTGGACCCACACCTCAGCAACTAGATGACTTTGGGGACTGCTAATTCCCTCCTTTAGGCTCAAATCGTTTCAGGTAAATGGAAGGAGAAATGTGGTTTTGGATTTCCTGGAACAGACTTGTAAGCATTATTGCTGTGGATGGTTCAGAGATTTGCTAGCTAAAGGCATTATGGGATCAGATAGTGCTCGTGTCTCTACAAGAGGTGTTTTGCTGTCTTCCTCTACTAATAAATTAGTGAACAAGAGGCAGCATTAGCTTAATACCATGAAAGTGCCTGTGGTTTCAAAGGAATCATGCTTTTTTTGGTTGGTGACAGGGCTGAATTCTGTACAGCCTCTATCCATCACTCTGCAGATCAGGGTTTTTGATGTAAACTAGGCCTTTTGAGTTCTGTAGCTGTGTTCTAGGTGCTTGGGATACCTCAGTGAACAAAGCAAAGATCCTTGTCCTCATGGAATTTACATTCTAGCGGAGTGATAGTAAATAACAAGTATAATAAAAAAAAATTAGGATGATGTCTTAGAAAGAAAAAAAGGGAAAAATGCAGTTTAAGGGGATTAATAGTGTATGTATGATTCAGGAGGTTATGGAATTAAATATCAGGGTAGATTTTTTTTTTTTTAGAGGCCACACTCACGGCATATGGAGGTTCCCAGGCTAGGGGTTGAATCGGAGTTGTAGCCACCAGCCTGTGCCACAGCCACGGCAATGCAGGATCCGAGCCGCGTCTGTGACCTACACCACAGCTCACGGTAATGCCAGATCCTTGACTCACTGAGCAAGGCCAGGGATTGAACCTGCAACCTCATGGTTCCTAGTCGGATTTGTTAACCCCTGCGCCACGACGGGAACTCCAGGGTAGATCTTATTGGGAAAAAAAAAAATTGAGCCAAGACTTGAAGTAAATGGTGAAGTGAGCCATGTGACTGTTGGGGAAGCTAAGGAGATAGCAAGAACAGAAGTGCTGGGGGAGGAGCTGCCAAGCATGTTCTGTGAGTCCAGTGGGCAGAGAGGCATGGAAATTAATTTAAGACTTCTCATTTCTAGCCCTCGGTGGATGTTAGACTCCTCAGTTTTGCCTAAGTGACTGTAGGTTTGGTCCAGGTTGACTGAAATGCCATCCGTAGTGGTCTTACTGCTGGATGCCTCTGATCTTTTGGTCATTCTTCCCTTCAGACTTTTTGCATTTTGGCACTTTATTTACTCTATTCTGTTTATTCCAAATGTGTACTTCTCTTCCGACATTTTTTTCTTGATTTAGTCTCTGTTTTCACCTTAACACAGATTGAAGAGTTCCCTTTGTGGCTCAGCGGTTAACAAACCTGACTAGGATCCATGAGGATGTGGGTTCGATTCTTGGCCTTGCTCAGTGGGTTAAGGATCTGGCATTGCTGTGAGCTGTGGTGTAAGTCGCAGATGTGGCTCAGATCCCATGTTGCTGTGGCTGTGGCGAAGGCCGGCAGCTGTAGCTCTGATTCAACCCCTAGCCTAGGAACCTACTTTTGCCTCAGGTGTGGCCCTAAAAAGCCAAAAAAATAAAAGAAAGAAAAAAGACACAACACAGATTGAGTTAAGCAGAGGTAAGGGCAGGATTTTCTTTAGTATAGAAGAGCTATAGGATAAAGTAGATTCAATTAGAGGATACAGAGTTGAGATTAAGAAAGGAAGGAAAACCAGGGAATTGAGTTGTCATGACATAAAGATTTTAGTTCCAAGGTTTATACACTGTGTTACAGAAATCATTTGGGAGTGGTGCTTCATTCAGCCCCATCCCCACTGCTGCCCCACTCCTAAGCATTCAGAAACATAAGGGCAGGGGTTTTTGGCCCAAAGGGTGTAGAGAGGTTGTCTTGGTAACTAGCAAATTCCACTGGCATTTAGTGGGTAAATGCTAAAGGTCTGCAGTGCAGACAGTTCTACATAATGAAAAACTGCCTTGCTTCAAATGTCCAGTTATACACCAAGAAATACTGAGGCAAAGATACTAAGCAAGCAAGAGAGTACCATATAACTTGGGAAGGTAGTTTTCTGGAAGGGTAAAGACTATCTGGGTCAACAGGGAGAGCCAGAGGAATTTCCTAGCCTAATGAGCTGAAAACTCTGTGCTGAGTTTATGCTATTGCTGTTGTGGGGAAGCAGGAGCTTGTAGATAAGGGTATGCGTTCGTGTACACACAGTCAAGTAAAGGCAGAGCTCTACAGGAACTCAGAAGACTATTAGCTTCAGTGCTTAAATATCAACACGTAGTTACATAATGAGAATTTTGTATTATGGTGCTCTGGTACTACTTAATGAAGCCATCTTAAGGATTACATATATTTTAAATACATGATTGGCTGGGATTGGAATTCTGATAATTGCAAATTCGTTGTTTTGTTTTTAAAGTCTTTAACTTGTTTTTAAAGACCTTATAGCACAAGTTCCTATACAAATTCTCTTGGAAATGGCAATTTTAATTTCTAACACAGCTCACAGAAGTGAATATTGGCTGTAATTACCTTTTTCTGGTTTAGTTTAGGAGTAAAAGAGTCTTAGATACTAAAATTTTTAATCACTTAGAACCAGAATTGTATAGAGAGGAGAGAAATAATATTTTGAAAACCCTTGAAAAAGAATTCTATACAGGCATCATGTTTCTTGTCAGTTTTGTTCATTTCTGGATACCCAGCACCAGGGCTGAATTTGTGATATAATGAATGAAATACACCAGAGGCACACAGCCTTAAATTCCTGGCCAGGACAAAACTTTAACACTATGGTTTGCATAATTCTCATCGTTTAATAAAATTAAAGGCATCATTTCTAATAAAATATTTCTTGGTATTAACTTCAAAAAGATTTAATAAAATTGGCTCTCATATAATAATCATTGATCATAAAGATTATTGATAAGTATATATATATATATTTTTTTTCCGTTATATCTGGTTTACAGTGTTCTGTCAATTTTCTACTTCACAGCAAGGTGATCTGGTTACACATACATGTATACATTCTTTTTGCTCACATTATCCTGCTCCATCACAAGTGACCAGACATAGTTCCCAGGGCTATACAGAAGAATCCCATTGCTTATCCATTCCAAAGGCAATAGTTTGCACCTATTAACTCCAAATTTCCAATCCATGCTGTTCCCTCCCCCTCCCCTTTGACAACCACAAGTCTGTTCTCCAAGTCCATGATTTTCTTTTCTGTGGAAAGGTTCATTTGTGCCATATATTAGATTCCAGATATAAGTGATATCGTATGGTATTTGTCTTTCTGACTTATTTCACTTAGTATGAGAGTCTCTAGTTCCATCCATGCTGTTGCAAATGGCATTATTTTGTCTTTTTTTATGGCTGAATAGTATTCCATTGTATATATATACCATATCTTCCTAATCCAATCATCTGTCCATGGACATTTAGATTGTTTCCATGTCTTGGCTGTTGTGATAGTGCTGCAGTGAACATGCAGGTGGATACATGGATAAGTATATTTTTTAAGAAATTGTAAATATTCATAAAGTTTTGCTAATTATTCATCATTCTGTTGTCTTAAATAACTTTTTGCACCAGTACCATTTTGACCCTGAAAGTGTTCCCTCGGTGTCAGGAGGGAGGGAGCAGATGATTGGCTAAGAAGGGCTAGCAGAAGGTCGATCCTATCTGGGTAAATCTAGGAGTCCGCATCTATCTTGATAAAATCAGAAGGGTACTGGACAGTTGGATGGAGGGTCAGACCCAGAATTAGAACAATAGAACATCTTCTTAGTGTGCATTTTATCTATAGCAAAGCAAAGTGTTTATACTTGTCTCATTAAAATATAGAGGGAAAGAGGGATCCTGATAGAATTTTCAAAAATAAGAGTGGCTATATGGAGATTGTCATACCCGTTGTTAATACTTACACACGAATAATACAGCATATCTCCTTTTTAGTATTGTTTGATTTTAGAAAACGCAAAATACTTATTAGGGCTTTCAAAAAGTTACCTCCAAAATTCAGTCTTCTGCATCCTGTTTTCATTATCTACTTTTAAGTTTCTTGGTGATAAAATTTCCAATCCTGGTATTTTTCAGTAACTTAGTTGTTTCTATTGAAGGTGGACTTTAGTCACCCTTAAAACAAACTTAAGGATATAATTCCTAAGAAATAATTATAATTCTGGGGAAAGGGCCTAAGCCAGTCAAATCTAGGACCCTTTATTGCTGTAGGAATCTCTTGTTTAATGATCTAGTTTCATTCAAAGGGAGAGAAAAAAGAATCCTTAAAGGAAATGTTGGCTAGCCTATGTATCAGGTCACTATCTGCCAACTCAATTTTACTCTTACCCAGTGAACTACCTAAAATCCCCGTCACTGTTTTCTGGAGTTACAGAAAAAAGGCAGTAAGCAAGTAGAGAAGAGAAACAGAAATGAAATTAAGAAAAAAAAAGTTTGCCTGCACAGTGCCCTAGATGATTTTTCTTACCCTTTGGCTATCTCAACAACTTAACAGAACTATGGAATTATCAGTTCAGGAGCCTATTGTACAGATATTCTTTTTATTTGATTTATTCATCTTGTTTCCCCACTAAACTATCTGTTCTTTGAAAGCACAGGCTATGTCATCCCCGAATTCCCTAGGCACGTAGCAGGAGCTCACTAAGTTTTTACTAAATGAACTGACTTAGATGTTTTAGCTAGCAAAGATGCTTCAGGCAAGGCAGTCGTGTTTCATCGTGATGAGAGAATACCGAGGTGTATTCTCACTCGGCCCTGTTCCTCCACTGACGTGGACTGCAGGGACGCTTACAGGCAGAGCCAGAACACTTTTCGAGAAGCCATCCATGAGAATATACTGTGTTGATACCTCAGAGCTCTGTGCCACAGAAGATGGCGAGGGATCTGGAAGGCAGGAAGAGAAGGTGCCATCAGTCCTCCATTTCAGTTGTGAGGCAGCTCAGGTCTGCACAGCATCTGAGCTGAAGTAACATCATCTCTCAGTGGACTAGGATGCATTTGTTAAAACTATAATTCTTCCAGGATTTACCCTTCTTGGTTGACTTTGTTTGGCTTTCACCATGTGTACACTAGAAAGTGGCTACCAAAACCAAAGATGTGAATCTGGGTGTATTTAATACTGAGTTCTTCTTATTCTCAGTAGTTACACAGTAGGGTACACTGCTGCTGCTTCTCTTTTTTTTTTTTCTTTTTTTCTGTCTTTTTAGCGTTGCACCTGCAGCACATGGAAGTTCCCAGGCTAGGGCTCGAATCAGAGCCATAGCCATCAGCCTATGCCACAGGCACAGCAGCACCGGATCTGAGCTGCATCCAAGACCTACACCACAGCTGCACTACACCACAGCTTGCAGCAATGCTGGATCCTTAACCCACTGAGCGAGGCCAGGGATCCAACCTGCATCCTCATGTGTACTAGTCGTGTTCTTAACCCGCTGAGCCACAGCAGGAACTCTGGGTTCATTGCTTCCTGAGCTATTTCTCAGTTTATGATACTGTAACCTTATGTTTATGAAGTATATAAGTTAATTTAGAGGAAGTCTGTGTATGAGGGTGGGTTGGAGAGTAGAGAGAGTCAGCTTCTTTTCCTGAGGATGAGGAATGATTTAAAAGTAAATAATCAAGTTTTATTCATCACCTGGTTGCTTTCTGTCAACTCCTGGGATGATTCCATTCCAGCTCTTCCCCCTCACGGAAAGCTCCTTGTTGGACATAGTGAAGTGTTCTTTGCTGTAGCCACCAGAGCCTTTTCTTTACCTCCTGTAACACCCTTCCATTCTGTTGGCGAGATTTCTCAAGGTATCACTGTGTTGATCTAGAGCAGGAGTGGACAGACTGTTTGTCTGTAAATGGTCAGGTAATAAAATATTTCAGGCATTGCAAGCCGTAAGGTCTGCAGCAACTCCTCAACTCTGTCCTCACACTGTAAAAGTAGACACAGAAAACATGTAAATGAATGGGTATGGATGTCTTCCAATAAAACTATGTTTATGATGATTAAACTTTGAATATCATAATATTTTCATGTGTCACAAAATATCCTTCTTTGGATTTAAAAATTATTTAGAAATACAGAAACCATTCTAACTCATTAGGACATAAAAGCAGTGTTAATTTGAGGACCCTTGATTTAAATTTGTGTAGGAAGAATCACTGTTGGCCCTGCTTGCTTGAAAATTAGTTTTCTTCTCAGTATATCACAATTTTGATGATATCTGTTGTTATCTTGAAGAAAACCACTTTTCTTGGTATAAAGCAAACATTTTCCAAAGAATATAGTTGCAACACGTGGTCCTGCCCCACCTGTTCCTTTTCATTAAGCAGGTTCATTCTTTTGTTTGTTGGATGCTGGGAATACTCAGACAAATGAGAGAGCCGCTGGGTTCAAGGAATTTATAATCTAGTGAGAAAGTAAAGATCTCACTTAAAATGTACCTTGTACATACCTGGGTTTTACTAGGGAAGACTGAGAGGAACATTCAAAATAGAGTGATAAAATCAAAGATGGCTGAAGAGGATATGCAGCATGTTGAAAAGATGATTATCTAGGTTTGAATGGAGCATAGATTTCTTGTTGGTGATAGTTGAGAGGTAAGGAAATAAGAGTGGCAGTGTAGAACGGATTATTAAATGGAGAAAGAGAATCGAGCAAGTTAATGAGAAGACCAGGTCACCGGTTAGCAGGCTGCTTCACTTGGCTGTGAGATGATGAGGCTGCTGTGAAGGGACATGGTGCTGGTCATCGAAGAAGGATATAAGATGAGAAGGTCACTCTGGGAGAAAGGATGGAGATACGGAACTGTAAAAGGTGATTGTGCATAGCTGTCCTCAGGTGGTGGGGACAGCAGTCATGAATGCTAGATATGTGAGGAAGCAGATGTGAGAGTGGAAGCAGTGTCTGCACCTCTGTTGTAAGCAGTGGGAAATGAAGTGAAATAGGTCAGAGCAAGAAAGCTCTAGCTCTGGAAAGAATTTTTAAGGTTACCATTTCTCTTGAAAGGGGATGGAATCAACAAAGAAGGATTTGAAGTTGATGTTGAAAGAGGCCTTTTACTAGGAAAAGGCCCAGTAAAGGAGAAAAAGAAAAATAATAGTTACTATTCAGTAATCAAGAGAGAACCCTCTTCCTCTGAGATAGGAGAGAAGCAGAAGAATGTGGGTGAATATTCCAAGAAGTTTTGAGTTTTGAGTAGTGAGAAGTACGTGGTGATACTTTGAGTTGAGGTGGAACAGGAAGTTGGGAAAGCCAGTAATTCTTATCTGATGGCCTTGATTTTAGTTTACTTAGTAAAAGTGAGGAAGGCAAGTACATATAAGGAACTCGAGAATTAATGTGTCAATAAAATTAATGGCACCAACAGCTGTGAGAAAAGGATACACTTAAGACAGGATGATATAGAATTGTATGGATCCCATCCACAGGCCTCATGATCTTCCTTCCAAAGTGACTGGAGCAGAAATTAGTGGCTGAGAACTATAGTTGCTCAAATATATTTGTTTCAAGACTAACATTAGAATGAGAAAGGTAAGAGGATCAGTATTATTGATTTTTCCATTGCCTTGGGCTTTAGTATGGCTAAGAATAGCAGTGTTACTAACACTCATTTAAAATTTTATTTTGTAAATCACTGATTTTTTTTGAATTCATGTATTTTTAAAATATATTACATTAAAAAACTTTTATCTTACTGAGTTTTAGGCATCTCCTCAAATTATATTAGCAACATTAAGTACTTCATTTAGCTCACTCATTTCACTCTAATCCCAGTCCAGATTTGTTGAAAAAACAGTAACTTCTCCCGGAGTTGATAGTTGACTTGGAGAGCACAGCTCATGATCAAAGAAGGCAGAACATAGGGTCTTAGAGAGTGTGAGCTTGGGAACAGGAATCTTGGTATCCAGTGTCGTTGTATCTGGAAGTAGGCAAAAGGGACCAGCAAGTTAAGGATTGAACCAGTCCAGAATTGCTAACGCTACCTTCAAAATGCTTATAAAAAAATAGATTCAAAAATTTTTTTTCTTAATGGATTTTATTTCGATTATAGGTGTACATAAATCATCACCAGTCAATTTTACAGATTTTGTATCCCAAATCCCCAGTGCAGCCCCCCACCCCCCAGATTGTCTTATTTGAAAAACCAAGGTTTTCCAAAGTCTGTGAGTCATTGTCTGTTCTGTAAGAAGGTTCATTGTGTCTTTTTAGTTTCCACATGTAAGC
>PVHT021183699.1:4954632-5060846 GCA_004024745.2 Catagonus wagneri | reverse complement strand
GACTTAGAAATTATCATGCAAAGTGAAACCAGTCAGACAATTAGACAGCAACACCCAATGATACCGCTTACATGTGGAAACTAAAAGACACAATGAACCTTCTTACAGAACAGACAATGACTCACAGACTTTGGAAAACCTTGGTTTTTCAAATAAGACAGTCTGGGGGGTTGGGGGGATGCACTGGGGGTTTGGGATACAAAATCTGTAAAATTGACTTGTGATGATTTATGCACACCATAATTGAAATAAAACCCATTAAGAGAAAAAAAAATAAAAAAATAAAAAAAAAAGAAAAGAAAAAGTAAAGCTTATGGGGGCCACAGAAATAGGAGGACTCCTCACTCCATTGTCTGGATTTTTCTTCATGAACCCCATCAGCCAATCAAAGAAAATACCGCTTTGGTTTAGAACTAGGGTAGAAGTACAGCAGCCATAACAAAAGGAGCAATAAACTCCATCTGGGCTCTTCTAGTATGGAACAAAACTTATTTTGTTAAGGGAGCTGCAGTAATTATTGTTGCCTTAGGGCACTGATGGAATCCCTTTGTAGCTGGGCATTAGGAACAGAGGAAAAAAAAAAATAAACCTAGGTGTGGGGCAGAAAAATCTACAGGAACTAGAACTGTATCAGGCATACATCACTGGGAAGGCATACACATGAGACAAAGGGACCTGGTGCTCACCTAAGACTAGGACCTACTCAGAAGATAAAAGAACACTCTTCCCCATTGCTTACTCCCTGCTTCCAGAGTAATAAGTGTCAAATCTGTAAGTAATTTGCAAAAGACAGACATTTTTGCAGCACAGATACTTAAGAGTTGAGTATGGAGCAGTTATGAGAATTAAAAAAAAGAAAAAAAAGAAACTTTGGCAAACTAAATCCCCCATCCCTAACACAGTATATCAGTATAGGAATTTGCAGCCTGTGGTGCACAAGTATAACCAAAGCAGCAAAAAATTTCAAACTTGGCTCAATTCTTATTTAGATTAACTCGAACCCCTGTGCTAAAGTTCTAGTAGAAGGAAGTATGTGCTTATCTTTAAGCTTAAAAACAAATTAATCTCTATTACCATATTAATAACAGTAAAACGTAAGAACTTCAAAAAATGGTAAAAAGCATATGAGAAGACAAAGGATTGAAAGAAAACAAAAACGTTCAAAAGAGACACTTATTCCTCAGTTATGACAGACACAGCTATGATAGGGATGTTGGCACTGTCTCTCAAGGAAATTTAAATAACTATAAATTATATGCTAAAGGCTCTAGTGGAAAATCTGGTCAACATGGAAGATCAGATGGTTAGTTTCAGCAGAAAAATGAAAATTATATCAACAAATTGAAATCCTAGAAATATAAAACAAAGTAGCAGAGCATGTCTATGACGAGTCATCAGTAGACACAAACAAAAAAAGAATCAACAAACTTCAAAATATGTCAATAGAAATTATCCAGATTGAAACATGAAGAGAAATAAGAAACAAACAGAACACCAAAGACCATGAGACTATCAAATAGTACATGTACTTGGTATCCCAGAGGACTAGCGATTCAAAAGAAATATTTGAAGAAATAATGGTTGATAATTTCCCAGAATTAATGATAGACACTAAACTACATATTTAAGAAGCTCAGAGAACACAAAGCATAATAAATACAGAAAATAAATATAAATAATTTCAAAATATGGTCATATCATATCCAAACTGATAAAAGTAAAATAAAAATAATTAATAGCATCTTGGAAAAAAATTGTTTTAACAGTAAGAGAAAACTAATACAAAAACATTACTGACAGATAGACTTTCCCAGATAAGTGGAAAACATTGTAATTTATTAACAAACCAATCCTGTAGGAAATGTTAAAGGAGGGTTGTCTGGCAGAAGGGACATGATAGGACAAAGACACTTGAATATGTACAAAGAAGAGAACATTGGAAGTGGAATAAGTGAAAGTAAAATAAAAGTTTTTTTCTTTTTAATTGATCTAAAATATGACTGTCTGAAGTAAAAATAGAAACAATGTTTCGTGTGTTTATACCATATGTAAAAGTGAAATACATGACAGAAATAGCACAAGGGATGAGAGGAAAGCATTGAGAATATACTCTTGTTAGGTCCTGACATTACTTTTGACTATATTATTTGATGATAACTCTGATTAATAATTAAATATATATATTATAAACCTAGAGCAGGAGTCAGGAAACACGTTCTTGAAGGACAGTGTAATATATATTTAAGGCTTACTTCCTTTATGACCTCTGTTTCAACTACTCAACACTTCCATTGTTGGGTGAAAGCAGCCTTAGTACATAAGCAAATGGGCAAGATTCTGTTTCAGTAAAATTTAAAGTATGAAAACATTTGTCTGGCCTATGCCATGGTTTGTCAACCCCTGCTCTAGAACATCCATTTAAAAAATGTAATACAGGAGTTCCTGTTGTGGCATAGCAGTTAACAAATCCGACTAGGTTCTGACGAGGCTGTGGATTTGATCCCTGGCCTCACTCAGTAGGTTGAGGATCCGGTGTTGCCGTGAGCTGTCGTATAGGCTGCAGACGCGACTTGGATCCCATGTGGCTGTGACTGTGGCTGTGGGGCGGGCTGGCAGCTGTAGCTCTGATTAGACCCCCAGCCTGGGAACTTCCACATGCTGTGGGTTCGGCCCTAAAATGACAAAAGACAAAAAAAAAAAAAGTATTGCAGAAGTATAAATAGTAATTTAGTAGAGGAGATCAAATGGAATCATAAAATATCCTTGGCTTAAAAGAAAGCTTAAAATGAGGGAGGGGAATATAGATGGAACAATAGCAGATAAAAGCAGGTAGTTGAGTGCCATATTTTAATTCATCTGAATCAATTAATATGAATAGTTATACCAGTTAAAAGGCAAAGATTGTCAGAAAAGATTTTTAAAAGCAAGAAGCAGTTATACACTATCTATATGATACTCATATATTTTTATACCCTAACCTTCGTAACCTGTGAATATGTTACCTTGCATGGCAGGAAGATCTTTGCAGATGTTTGTGTGGATACTTGTTGAGGAACTAAATTCTCTGA
The DNA here is from genome assembly GCA_004024745.2 of Catagonus wagneri. NCBI lineage: Eukaryota > Metazoa > Chordata > Mammalia > Artiodactyla > Tayassuidae > Catagonus > Catagonus wagneri. The sequence goes on along the minus strand of PVHT021183699.1, from coordinate 5,057,778 downwards.
ACTTCTGAGTAAGTAAGGAAACAGATTTTTCCCTAGAGCCTCCAATAAGGTACACAGCCCCACTCACACCTTAATTTTAACTCGTTTACACCTTTATTAGAATTCTGACATACAGAACTGTGAGATAATGTACTTGTGTTGTTTTAAGCTAGTAAGCTTGTGATAATTTATTATTATAATAATAGGAAACTAATCCAAATGGGCATGATTCTGTTTCAGTAAAATCCAAATGACATGAAAATGTGAAAGGTAAAAGGATGGAGATAATTATACCATGAAAACACTACAGGAAAGAGAGCTCAAGTAACTGTAAATATCGGACTAAGCAGACCTTAGAATCAGGATTATTATTAGGGAAAAAGGGTTATTGCATGTGACTGTGTCTGGCTTATTTCAATTAATATTTTTGAGGTCCAATCATGTTGTAGCATGTAGCAATATTTTATTTGTTTTTCATTGCTGGATATTTCATTGTATGGATAGACCACATTTTATTTACTTGGTGGTTGACGGTTATTTGTATTGTTTTCTGTTTAGGGCTGTTATAAACAATGCTGCTATGAACATTTGAATATAGATCTTCATATAGACCTATGTATTTATTGCCCCAGATTGATTTCTAGGAGTAGAACTGCTGGGTCATATAGTAAATTTATGTTTAACTTTGATGAAATTGCCATACTCTTTTCTGAAGGGGCTGCACTATTTTACATTCCTACGCAAAGTATGAGGGCTACAGTTTCTCTACATCATTACCAATACTTGCCATTTTGTAATCTCATTGTTAATAGCTACTCTTTGGGCCTGATTTAGCCCCTGTTATTGACCATTGTTCTAGTCCTTGGGGGAACAGAAGGCTAGTAAAGAAAAAGGCATCAGGATTTTTTTGAACAAAAAAATTTGCTCTTATCACTTGTGTATACAGGGCTATATCTGGGACTAAAGGACTTGTGAAAAAGTCTGTAACTGAGTTGCCATAGGCCTGAGAAAAGGGAGAAAATAGATTTGGGGGAACAATGAGTATCTTTTAATAACTAAATCTGGGTTTTCAAAATGCAGATGCTCATCTTTCAGGCATTGCCTTTTAATCATGTTGTTTCTTATTTGGACAGTTCTATATAGGATGCTGTAATGTGAGTAGCAGTAGGAATATATTTATTTATTGGTGGTTTATAATCACTTTGACCTATGCCATAAAGATTATTTATTGTTTCAAATTCTACGCAGCCATTGAAAATTGTTATAAAATACTATTAACAAGTACTATTATATTTAAATTATAGTGTGTGTGTGTATATATATATATATATATATATATATACACAGTATTTTGTTAAAAAATGTGACGAAATCTGACGAAATACTAACAATGGTAGAATGATGTATTACTTCTTATTTTCTTCCTTGTATGAATCTGAAATTGAAAGTTTTCCACAATAATCATGAACTAGTTTTGCAATTTTTATCAATTTGTGTTAATTTTGTAATTTTAAAAGTATCTTTAATCACCCAATTTAAAGTTTTTTTATTTAAATTTTTGTCCTTGATGCAGCAATTTTGTTATTATTATATTCTTTTACTGAACTATAGTTGATTTACAGTATTGTGTTAATTTCAGGTGTTTAACAAAGTCATTCCATTATATATTCAGTTATTTATATATAATATATATATATTCTGTATGTATGTGCTGTGTATACACATATATATTCTCCTTGAGATGCTTTTCCATTATAGGTCATTATGAGATACTGAATATAATTCCCTGTGCTATACAGTAGCGCTTTGTTCTTCATCTATTTTATACATAGTAGTGTGTGTATGTTAATCCCAAACTCCTGATTAATAGCCGTTTCCCTTTGATAACTCTAAGTATTAGAGTTGATCTACAAAGTTGTGATAATTTCTGCTATAATAACCAATTTATTTTTGTATTTTAAGGGAACTGAGGAAAGATTTATGAGGAGATAATTTGTCATTTTGTTACTTAGGATTTTAAATATGAAAATATTGATAGAATGGTTAAATAAATTATAAAATATTCATTGATTGCTATGTTATGCAGCCATTTAAAGTTTTGTCATGATAACAAAGACACAACACTCCAAAACCTCTGTGATGCAGCAAAAGCAGTTCTAAGAGGAAAGTATACAGTAATACAAGCCTACCTCAGGACACAAGAATAAGTTCAAATGAACAACCTAACTTTACATCTAAAGCAGCTAGAGAGGGAAGAAGCCAGGTCATGGAAACAACCTAAATACACATCAACAGAGGAGTGGATAGGGAAGATATGGTACATACATACAATGAAATATTACTCAGCCATTAAAAGGAACGGAATAACAACATTTATAGCAACATGGATGAACCTAGAAATTATCATGCGAAGTGAAACCAGTCAGACAATTAGACAGCAACACCCCATGCTACCGCTTACATGTGGAAACTAAAGAGACACAATGAACTTCTTTGAAGAACAGACAATGACTCACAGATTTTGGAAAACCTTGGTTTTTCAAATAAGACAGTCTGGGGGGTGGGGGGATGCACTGTGGGTTTGGGACACAAAATCTATCGAATTGACTTATCTTTGTACACCTATAACTGAAATAAAATTCATTGTTAATAAGAAAAAAAAAATAAGACACTATCACCTTGTCCCCTGGAAAAAAAAAAATAAAGTTTTGTCATGAAAAGTATTTAAAATAACAGAGTTCCCATCGTGGCTCAATGGTTAACAAATCTGACTAGGATCCATGAGGATACAGGTTCGATCCCTGGCCTTGCTCAGAGGGTTAAGGATCCAGTGTTGTCATGAGCTGTGGTGTAGGTTGCAGACTCAACTTGGATCTGACATTGCTGTGGCTGTGGTGTAGGCGGGCAGCTATAGCTCTGATTTGACCCCTAGCCTGGGAACCTCCATATGCAGCTGTTGTGACCCTAAAAAGCAAAAAACATTTTAAAAATTAAAAATTTTTTAAAAATTAAAATAACAGAATTCCTGTCATGGCGCAGCAGAAATGAATACAAGTAGGAATCAAGAATGGGGTTCTGCGTTCGATCCCTTGCGCATTTAGTGGGTTGGAGATCCGGTGTTGCTGGGAGCTGTGGTGTAAATCGCAAATGCTGCTCCAATCTGATGTTGCCTTGGCTGTGGTGTAGGCCAGCAGCTGTAGCTCTGATTTGACCCCTAGCCTGGGAACCTCCATATGTGGTGGGTGTGGCCCTAAAAAGCTAAATAAATAAATAAATAAATAAATAATAATGTGGCATTTGTGCATACATTTGAAATATGTGAAATAATAGAGCACAAAAATATCATTTTTAATTTTATAAAAACATCAAAGAAAAATATTTTGCCTTGTAATTATATTGTAGGTAGATTTTCCTTTCCTCTTTTCTTTTTTCAAAATCTTCTTTACTTTTACTTTTTTCTTTTTTTTTTGGTTAGTTTAGTTGGAATAATTTTTGTAAAATTTACAACTTTTTATGTATATATATTTCTTTCACAATGGAAAAATAAAAGACATCAAGAAATGAAATATAAGTGTATTCTGGAGTGGGTCAAAATAATTTCCACATTCTATAATAATCTCACTTTTCATTTAGGTAGTCTTTACATTTATTCTTTTTTTTTCTTTTCCAGTATAGTTTATTATAAGACATTGAATGTAATTCTCCGTTCGTTACAGCAGGTCCTTGTAGTTTGTTTATTTATTTATTTATTTTTAAAGCTATATTTTATATTTTTTAAATTTTTTCCATTAATAATGAATTTTATTACAATTATAGGTGTACAAAAATCATCACAACTCAATTTTATAGCATTTCCATCCCAAACCCTCAGTGCATCCCTCCACCCCCCAGATTGTCTCATTTGGAAACCATAGCTTTTCCAAAGTCTGTGAGTCATTATCTGCTCTGCAAAGAAGTTCACTGTGTCCTTTTTTTAGTTTCCACATGTAAATAGTAGCAGTTGATGCTTATGTCTAATTGTCTGACTGGTTTCACTTCACATGATAATTTCTAGGTCCATCCATGTTGCTATAAGTGTTATTTCATTCCTTTTAATGGCTGAATAATATTCCATTCTGTGTATGTACCAGATCTTCCTTATCCACTCCTCTGTCAGTGGGCATTTAGATTATTTCCATGACCTGGCTATTGTATAGAGTGCTGCAATGAACACTGGAGTACATGTGTCTTTTCGAGTCATGGTTTCTGCTGGATAGATGCCCAGGAGTGGGATTGCTCGATAAAATGGTAATTCTGTTTTGAGTTTTCTGAGTAATTTCCACACTGTTTTCCACAGTGGCTGCACCAATTTGCATTCCCACCAACAGTGTAATAGGGATCCTTTTTCTCCACACACGCTCCAGCACTTATTGTTTATAGACTTTTTGATGATGGCCATTCTGGCTGGCATAAGGTGGTACCCTCATAGTGGTTTTGATTTGAATTTCTCTAATAACGAGCGATGTTGAACATCTTTTCATGTGTTTTTTGGCCATCTGCATGTCTTCTTTGGAGAAATTGTCTGTTTAGATCTTCTGCCCATTTTTTGATGGGGTTGATTTTTTGGTGTTGAGCTGTAGGAGCTGTTTGTGAATTTTGGAGATTAATCCCTTGTGAGTGGATTCATTTGCAAATATTTTCTCCCATTCTGTGGGTTGTCTTTTTGTTTTGTTTAGGGTTTCCTTTGCTGTGCAGAAACTTTGAAGTTTAATTAAGTCCCATTTGTTTTTCTTTTTATTGTCATGACTCTATCAGGTGAATCTGAGAAGATGTTGCTATCATTTATGTCAGAGAGTGTTTGGCCTATGTTTTCCTCTAAGACTTTTCTAGTATCTGGTCTTATACCTAGATCTTTAATCCATTTTGAGTTTATTTTTGTGCATGGTATTAGGAAGTGTTCTAGTTTCATTTTTTATACATGTGGTTGTCCAGTTTTCCCAGCACCACTTATTGAAGAGGCTGTCTTTTGTCCAATGTATATTCTTGGCTCCTTTGTCATAGATTAGTTGACTATAGGTGCGTGGATTTAATTCTGGGCTTTCTATCCTGTTCCACTGATCTATATTTCTGTCTTTGTGCCAGTACCATACGATTTTGATGACTGTAGCTTTGTACTAGAGTCTGAAGTCAGGGAACCTGATTCCTAAGCTCCAATTTTCTTTTTCAGGATGTCTTTGGCTATTCTGGGTTTTTTGTGTTTCCAGACAAACTTTAAACTATTTTGTTCTAGTTCTGTGAAAAAAGTTCTTGGTAATTTGATAGGGATTGCATTGAATGTGTAGATGGCCTTCGGTAGTATAGTCATTTTGATAATATTGACTCTTCCAATCCAAGAGCATGGTATGTCTTTCCATCTGTTCATGTCATCCTTGATTTCTTTCATCAGCGTTTTATAGTTTTCAGAGTACAGGTCTTTTGCCTCTTTTGGTAGGTTTATTCCTAAGTATTTGATTCTTTTTGATGCGATGGTAAATGGGATTGCTTCTCTAATTTCTCTTTCTGATCTTTCATTATTGGTATATAAAAATGCAGTTGATTTCTGTGTATTAATTTTGTATCCTGTGACTTTGCAAAATTCATTTATAAGTTCTAACAGTTTTCTGGTAGAGTTTTTTGCATTCTCTAGGTATAGGATCACGTCTTCTGCAAATAGTGATAGTTTGATTTCTTCCTTTCCAATTTGGATTCCTTTTATTTCTTTGACTTCTCTGATTTCTGTGGCTAGGACTTCCAGAACTATGTTGAATAGTAGTGGCGAGAGTGGACATCCCTGTCTTGTTCCTGATCTCAACGGGAATTCTTTCAGCTTTTCACCATTGAGGATGATGTGAGCTCTGTGTTTGTCATTGATGGCCTTTATTATGTTAAGGTAGGTTCCCCCTATGCCCACTTTCTAAAGGGTTTTTATCAGAAATGGGTGTTGGATTTTGTCAAAGGCTTTTTCTGCATCTATGGAGAGGATCATATGGTTTTTATTCTTCAGTTTGTTAACGTGGTGTATCACACTGATTGATTTGAGGATATTGAAGAATCCTTGCATCCCTGGGATAAATCCCACTTGATCGTGATGTACAATCCTTTTAATGTATTGTTGCCTTTGGTTGGCTAGTATTTTGTTGAGGATTTTTGCATCTACGTTCATCAGTGAGATTGGCCTGTAATTTTCTTTTTTTGTGATATCGTTGTCTGGTTTTGGCATCATGGTGATGGTTGCCTCATAGAATGAGTTTGGGAGTGTCCCTTCCTCTACAGTTTTTTGGAGTAGTTTCAGAAGGCTAGGTGTTAGCTCTTCTCTAAATGTTTGATAGAATTCACCTGTGAAGCCATCTGGTCCTGGGCTTTTGTTTGTTGGAAGTTTTTTAATCACAGTTTCAATTTCAGAACTTGTGATTGGTCTATTCATCTTTTCTATTTCATCTTGGTTTAGTCTTGGGAGATTGTACTTTTCTAGGAATGTGTACATTTCTTCTAGGTTTTCCATTTTATTGCCATATAGTTGCATATAGTTGTCTCTAATGATCCTTTGTATTTCTGTGATGTCCATTGTTATTTCTCCTTTTTCATTTCTAATTTTATTGATTTGTGTCCTCTCTCTTTTTTTCTTGGTAAGTCTGGGGTTATCAATTTTGTTGATCTTTTCAAAGAACCAGCTTTTAGTTTCATTGATCCTTTCTGTGGTGTTCTTCATTTCTATTTCATTGAGTTCTGCTCTGATCGCTATGACTTCTTCTACTAACTTTAGGTCTTTTCTGTTCTTCCCTCTCTCGCTGCTTGAGATGTAAAGTTAGGTTGTTTATTTTAGCTTTTTCTTGTTACCTGAGGGAGACTTGTATTGCTATAAACTTTCCTCTTAGAACTGCTTTTGCTGTATCCCAGAGGTTTTGGAGTGTCATATCTTTGTTGTAATTTGCTTCTAGGTATTTTTTTATTTCCTCTTTGATTTCTTCAGTGAGCCACTGGTTGTTTAGTAGCATGTTGTTTAGTCTCCACGTGTCTGTATTTTTTGCCATTTTTCTCTTGTTGTTGATTTCCAGTCATATAGCATTGTGGTCACGAAAGATGCTTGATATGATTTCAATTTTCTTAAAGTTACTGAGGCTTGATTTGTAGCCCAGGATGTGATCCATCCTAGAGAATGTTCCGTGCGCACTTGAAAAGAATGTATATTCTGTTGCTTTTGGATGGAATGTCCTATAAATATCTATTAAGTCTATCTGATCTAATGCTTCATTCAGGGCCTGTGTTTCCTTATTGATTTTCTGTCTGGATGATCTATCCATTGCTGTGAGTGCAGTGTTAATGTCCCCCACTATGATGGTGTTATTGTTGATTTATCCTTTTAAGGTTGTTAGTAGTTGCCTTATATATTGTGGTGATCCTATGTTGGGTGCATAGATATTTAAAATAGTTATATCTTCTTCTTGGATTGATCCTTTGATCATGCTGTAGTGCCCTTCCTTGTCTCCTAAAATATTCTTCATTTTAAAGTCTGTTTTGTGTGATATGAGCATTGCTACTCCAGCTTTCTTTTGATTCCCATTAGCATGGAATATTTTCTTCCATCCTCTCACTTTCAATTTGTATATGTCTCTAGAAGTGAAGTGGGTTTCTTGAAGAAAGCAAGAAAACAGTTTCTTGTTTTTGTATCCATTCGGCTAGTCTATGTCTTTTGGTTGGGGCATTCAGTCCGTGAACATTTAAGGTAATTCTTAATATGTATGTTCTTGTTGCCATTGTATGAACTGTTTTGGGTTTTTGTTGCTCTTTTTTCTTCCCTTATTCTCTTGTTGTCTCTTCTCACAAGATGGCTATCTTTAATGTTGTATTTGAGTTGATTTTTCTTATTTGTTTGTGATCAATTGTAGATTTTTGGTTTGCGGTTACCCTGAAGTTTTGATATAGGAGTCTATATATAAATGAGATTGTTTTAAGTTGTTGGTTTCTTAATTCAAGTGCGTCTCCGGTGTCCTGCACTGTTGCCCTCTTCTCGCGATTTCTGATTTTGGTAGCATAATTGTGCATGGAAGATTTCGTTTCTTTACTGTACACATGACTTTACTGGTGAGCCTAGTCATTCGTGGTGCTTTTGTTTCTGGTTGTGGCCTTTTCTTTTCTGTCTAGAGAAGTTCCTTTAGGATTTGTTGTAAAGCTGGTTTAGTGTTGCAGAAATCTCTTAGCTTCTGCTTATCTGTAAAGGTTTTGATTTCTCCTTCAAATCTGAATGAGAGCTTTGCTGGGTACAGTAATCTTGGTTGGAAGATTTTTCCTTTCATCACATTAAGTATATCATTGCACTCCCTTCTGGCCTGCAGAGTTTCAGCTGAAAAATCTGCTGATAACCTTCTTGGGGTTCCCTTGAATGTCATTTCTTTCTTTTCCCTAGCTGCTTTCATTATTTTCTCTTTGTTTTTAATTTTGGTCATTTTGATTAATATGTGTCTCGAGGTGTTCCTCCTTGGGTTTATTTTATATGGTACTCGTTCCTTTCCCATCAGAAAGGATGTCAGATTAGGGAAGTTTTCAGTTTTTATCTCTTCGAATATTTTTTCTGTCCCCTTCTCTCTCTCTTCTCCCTCTGGCACCGCTGTAATACATATATTGGTGTGTTTAACATTATCTCCTAGTTTTCTGAGACTCTCCTCATTTCCTTTCAATCTTTGTCCATTTTCTCTTCCGCATTCGTGATTTTCACTAATCTGCCCTCCACCTTGCTGATTCGTTCTTCTGCCTCCTGTATTCTACTGTTGGCTGCTTCTAATGAATTTTTTATTTCAGTTATTGTATTTTGCATCTCTTCTTGTTTAATTTTTACATCTTGTATTTCTTTGCTCAGTGTTTCCTGTAAATTATCAATCTTTGCCTCCAGTTTATTTCCAATGTCTTGCATCATCTTCAGCATCAACAGTCTAAAATCTCTTTCTGGGAGGCCGATAATCTCATCACTGAGCTGTTTTTCTGAGCTTTTTTCTTTCTTCCTTATCTGAGTTATGATTTTCTGTCTTTTCATTTTTATAGGTTTTTGTTGTGGTGGTCTTTTTGCAGACAATAGAGTTGTAGCCTCTCTTAGTTCTGGTGTTTTCCTCCCTCATGGCTAAAGTTGGTTCGGGCCGAGGGTGGGAGTGGGCTTGCTGTAGGCTTCCAGATGTTTGGGACTGGTGCCTGCCTGCTGGTAGGTGGGGTTGATTCCTATCCTTCTGATGAGTGGGGTTTTGTCTCTGGGTGAAATTAGAGGCTGGTGGCTATGTGCCGGAAGGCTCTTTAAGCAGCCTGTTTACTGATGGGTGGAGCTGTGATTCCACCTGGATTATTGTTTGGCCTGGGGCTTCTTAGCGCTGATGGTAGGGACCAGATTTTCCAAAAAATGGCCACCTCCAGAGAAATGCAGGCTGATGAATGTTCCTGAGAGCTTCACCTCCAATGCCCTTCCCCCACAACAAGCCACAGTTACCCTTGTTTTCCCAGGAGATCCTCAAAGGATTGCAGTCATGTTCTACCCGGATTCCTATGGAGACTTTGCTTTGCCCTGGGACTCAGTGCACGTGAAATTCTATGTGTGCCTTTCAAGAATGGGGTGTCCTTTTACCCCAGTCCTGTGGAGCTCCTGCACACAAGCCCCGCTGGCCTTCAATGCCAGATGCTCCGGGGGCTCTTTTTCCCTGTGCCAGATCCCCAGGCATGGGGATTTGATGTGGAGCTCAGAACCTTTAGTCCTGTAGGTGAATCTCTGTGATACAGTTCCTTTCCGGTCTGTGGGGCTCCCCACCCAGGAGGTATGGGGTTGCTTCTATTATGTAATCATCCCTCCTACCTTTTGATGTGGTCTCCTCTTTGTCTTCTGGAGGAGAATATCTTTTTGAAAGTTTACAGTCCATTTGGTTGAAGGTTGCTCAGCATTTGGCTGTAGTTTTGTTGTTTTGGGGAGTGAAGTTGAGCTCCAGTCCTTCTATTCCACCATCTTAATCCAATCTCCTACATTTATTCTTTATGCTGAAATCATATTTGAATACAAGTAATGAGATGGTAGTTATATTGATAATTTATATAATGTGATTCTGATAATGTTTTTTAAAATGGTTGAGTTTCATAGATTTGCTAGGAGCCTGTATTGTCCCATGGATCCCTGAGTCTCTGTTCTTTTTTTTTTTAATCTTCTTCAAATTGGATAACTTCTATTGACCTGTCTTTTCATTCACTGACTTGTTCTTCTGTCAAATCCATATTTTTATTCAGCCTATGTAGTGACAATTTTTTAATTGAAAAATAGTTGATTTATAATATTGTTAGTTTCAGGTATATAGCAAAGTGATTTGGGTACACACATATGCATGTATTATGTCATATTCTTTTTTCAGTCTTCATTATAGTTTATTAGAAATATTTTTATTTCACATACTGTACTTTACAGCTTTAATTAGATTTTGTAATAGTTTCTTTTTTTATATGGTAAAGTTGTCTGTTTATTCCGAGAGTATGCTCTTGCTTTATGGAGAAATGTGGTAATTATATTCTTTAAATCTTTGTTGATTCCTACACCTGGGTCATCTGAGGGTTAAAAAACTTTGATTATATTATACTTTGAGAGTTGACCAGATTTTCCGGATTTGTGGGTATATCAAGTAATTTTAGATTGTATCCTGAGTATATTGAATATTTTTCTTTGCATCTACAGATCTTGTCAATCCTCTGGGGAAATCTTTTCTTTCTTATCTCCTTCTTTTCCCTGCACCTCCTTTCCTTTCCTCTCCTCTCCTCTCCTCTCCTCTCCTCTCCTCTCCTCTCCCCTCCCCTCCCCTCCCCTCCCTTCCTTTCTTTTCCTTCTGTTTTCTTTTCACAGGCAGTCATCCCAATTAGGTTGAGACTACAAGTTGTAGTTCTCCTTCTGTGTGTGGTATGTCCATTTCAGTTTAAGTTGCAAAGTCCTTTCTATGCTTTTTGAGCCTGCATCTTGCATGTGACTCTCAGGGCATTAGTCTGTGACTTTGGTCGTGGTTTTTATCATAGATCAATTCTCCAAACTTTTGCTGTTCCCGTTGAGTAAGTTTTGAGCATATACAGCTTAGGGGTGAACCCCAGATTTTTTTTTTTTTTTCAGTTTATATACAGAGTTGGAGAATTCCCTTGTTCAGTGCTTACTTCTGCAGGATTACCCTACACTCTCTGGCTTGTTCTGTGAAAGCTTTTTCCTTTCATGCCATCATAGGGCCTGCTTTTGTGGCAGATTGATGAGAGGAAGAGAAAAGAAAAAATAATGGGAATTCCGCAGTCATTGTTCACACCACAGGGGCCCCATTTCCCTAGTTTTTTGTAAGATTGCTGTCTTCCTTACTGCTACCCCTCACCCACTATGGCAGTAGAACTCTATTAGTTCTGGTCTTGTTTGAAGGTTGGAAGTAAATAAAGGGGAAAGGATTATTTTCTCAGTCTCAGAAAAATGGGATGGGGATTTTTGCTTCCCATACCTGCTATATGGTTCTCAGATTCAACCTGACCTGAGCTCAAAGCTATGTTATAAAAGGAGGAAAACAAAAACAAAACAGAAAACTTACCATTCTTGTATCTTTGACTCCCTTATCCAAATTACCTGCTAGTATTTACTTTTCAGAGCCCTCAAGAAGTTGCTTTTTGTACTTTGCCTGGAGTTGTTAGTTGTAATTAGCGAGAGGGAGAGGCTTGCAGTCATCCTCCATGTTGAACGGGATTGCAGATCCTACTAGTCATCTGTATTGTGCAGTTTTACTGTTTTATCTTCTTTGTGTGTGTGTGATTCAGGTGTCAGTCTTATTTAGAACCAGAATAATTATTGACCTATGTAAAAAGCAGCTTTGAAAAATAAAATTATAAATAATCAAATTAACTGTAAATGGTAATAAAGTATTATGAATGCAATTATTTACTTTTTCAGCATGGAAGTAATTTCAGATTATTTCAAAGGATTTCAGTTTTCAAATCCTTACTTATATATACGATCCTAGAATTAAGCATGTAGTTGTCTTTCCGTTTTGTCAGGTTATCTTATGATGCAGATACTAACTGATATCTTAGCTTTGGTCTTGCCCCGTCACCCTTCAGTTTAATCTTTGCATTGTAGGTAAAATAACAAGTATGAAGAAGATAATCTTATCATTTTGAAATGTTATGATGGCTTTTCATTGTACATCTAAAATCTAGACTACCTCCCTGTCAAACTCCAGGTCTTACGACTCCTCCTTGTCCCAAGAACTCATCTCATACCACTCTACCTCTCGCTTTCCAGCCACCCAGGCCTTTTTTCTCCCTTTTTTTCCTGTAAGCCATCTTTTGCTGTAGGACCTTTGCACGTTGTGCACTTTCCCATAGATGGCTATTTTTTTTCCTGCAACGAGAATCTCATCAGATATTACCTCTTCCTCGGAGAGCATGCTCTCCCAGTCACTACCACATTATTTTCTTTTTCAGCTTTTATGGTTATCTGAATGTATTTATTATAAATACTTTTTGTTTGTTTTTCTCCTGCCTCAGCATACGTACTTCTTTCTGTTTTGTTCCCTGTTAATACTTCCATGTTCTAGAACAGTGCCTGGCACATAGTATCTTCTCAGCAAATAATATCAATGAGTTTTAAAAACAGTTAATTGTTATTCCTAAGATGCTGTGAGAACAGTATCATCAGTATGATTGTTCTGTTATCTTTTTCAGTTGAACTATGCAGGCTTCTTCTTCTGTCTCCCTGCATCCACTCCTCTTCCCCCTACACCCATACTCAGATTGCTTCCTCCCCAAAGTTCAAGAAACCTTTTAAAAACTGCAGACTGTATCATGTTCTGCTTTTGCTCAAAACCGTTCTTTCTCTAACGTCTTCATGTGGACCAAAATCCTTAGCCTGACCTTCAGAGATTCTTGGCTCATTCTCCTTTTGTCACCACCCCTCTTCCCTCAAATATTATTGTACAGTAGGCTGTGTACCTTTATAACTGTTTTGAAAGTTGTCATTGTACATTGCTTTGACTGTCCCTCTCCTCTGCTGAACTTTCAGCATACTCCAGGATATCAGGGATATGTTTTGACCTTTTGCTTTTGAGTGTTATCACTGGTGCTAAAATATCAGAGATGCTCAACAGGTCATTGCTGAAAGAATAAAAAAAAAAAAAGTAGAAAAGCTGTCACACTATCCAGGCCCAGGACTAGAAGTTTGAATTAGCACATAAATGCATTTATTAACCAGGCCATTTACTGCTTGTCTAGGTAACTAAATTTGTTGTTTTGGATAAAATGCTCCATCAGTAACTGCTTTGAGTGATATTTTTAATACTCTAAAAGGATAGTTGAATTTTGTATGTTACACATTTCCTAGCAAGTTTAAAGAAAATATTTTAAATATTTTTTAGTTGTTCAAAAAATAATTTGAACTAATAGTTAACTTTATCACAAAATGATAAATAGAAATGAATTTATATATTTAGAACTTTTCTTTAAAATCAGATTTTAGTACAGTTCTTTAATGTCAAAACAAATAATTTATGATATAAAAACCTTTTATGAATGAAAATATTTTTGAAATTTTTATTTGAAGAAAATGGTAAACACTTGAACATTTTTGATATTTTATTTGAGAATTTTAGATTTATATATTTTAATGTGACTTAGTGTATTAAATTGTTCTTAAAATTAAATTTGAGAATATTTACCCTTGCTGTTTCACCTGAGCTTTGGGACTTTATTGTTAGAATGCAAAATATGCTTTTTAGGTAAACCTTTGACGTAAGATCTTTTTTAGTTATCATTTAAAAGACATAAATAGAATGATTTACCTTGGTTGGGGAATAGTAATTTATATTTTTAAAATAGCTCCCACTTTAGTTTTTTATACTAAAAAAGTAGATACTTAATATTAACTATCTAGAGAGTTCCCATTATGGCTCAGTGAGTTAAGATTCTGATATTGTCTCTGTTAGGATGTGGGTTCGATTTCTGGCCTCACTCAGTGGGTTAAGGATGTGGCATTGCTGCAAGCTGTGATATAGATCATAGATGCAGCTCAGCCCCGATGTTGCTGTGGCTGTGGTGTTGTCCTGAAGCTGCAATCCAGTTCATCCCCTAGTGTAGGAACTTCTATGGGCCACAGATGCAGCCGTAAAAAGAAAAAAAAAACCCAAAAACGATTAACTATCTAAAGTTAAGTACTTGGGGTTAATCATGACTTTACGTTTTATAAGGTCTTATCTAATCGATGTTAAACAGTCTTCAAGGTTCTAGCACTTACTGAGCAATTCTCATTTTCACCACTGATTACAAAAGAATTTATTTTGTAGAAAAAGATTTCTTGTTTTATACTTTAAAGAAAGGAATAATTAATGTACATATTTTATAGTTATTATTTAAAAGATTTATAGAAAATGAAATGACTTAAATAGCAGATAAACTCTTTTATTCAGCCAATAATAGTAAGTGCTTTATTATTTAGGCACCCAACAGATAATTTGATGTCAGGTTGAAAATTCCCTAGGTATCAATTAGATTCTCCTTGAGAAGCTACTGTGTGTTTTTGTTTGTTTATTTTTTTTTTGTAATGCGAAGTTATTTCGTTAAGACTTGTGTAAGACTAGTAACAAAATGTCAGCCAAAATTCAAACCAAGTCGTTATTTGTATTTTTGTTAATAACAAAATGAAGCAAAGGGCAAATTATATAATAATTATCCTTGGGCCTTATACTCTTTCTCCAAGTTTTTTTTTTTTTTTTTTTTTGGTCTCTTTTGCTTTTTCTAGGGCTGCACCCTTGGCATATGGAAGTTCCTGTGCTAGGGGTCTAATTGGAGCTGTAGCTGCCAGCCTATGCCACAGCCAGAGCAACGCGTGATCCGAGCCGCGTCTGCGACCTACACCACAGCTCACAGCAATGCCGGATCGTTAACCCACTGAGGAAGGCCAGGGATTGAACCCTCAACCTCATGGGTCCTAGTCGGATTCGTTAATCCCTGAGCTACGACGGGAACTCCTTTTTCTCCAAGTTTTAAACTTGGAGAAATTTTTTCAAATATTCTTTGTCAACACATTTACTTCTGAGGAAGCTTTTTTTGAAATTTATAATGTTTATCTAATTACTAAAAATCTTGTTCTGTAATTGTGTAAATTATAGCATTGGTATTATGTAACTCTAATAAAGGTACCTTTATTAGCTCTAAGGAAGGTAATTTTGAAGCCCACGTGATCCACAAGAGGAGCACATAGGCCTATAGCATTGTTCGACTTGGCATCTTCATTCCTCATCCTACTCTGATAATCAGTACATGCAACTGACCATGTTAGGGTGATGTACACAATTGGCATATCTCAAAGCAGTCCAATACTACTGCTGGAAAATGTGATCAAAGCTTGTGCCTCATTTGTAGTTCATAGCAAATGATTATATGTAAGACCCTCTCCCTGTTTGGGGCAAATTAAATTGCCTTCTATGGGAGACTGTCACTTTTAGCACAGTAGAAGTTTATTATTTTGTGTTAGGAAAAACTTTTTGGTCCTCCCAATAATCTAGGAAACCTTTTATAATAGAGGATCCCATCCCAAGGGATGAGATTTTACCCCAATCTCATCCTTTTTCTCAAACTCTTTTTCTCCTACAAACACACCACCACCTTTGCCCCTAACCCCCCCGCCACACACACACATACACACAGACCCCATACACCTCCACATGTGATTTGGATGGTCAGTATGTTCATGAGCTTGATCTAATCTGGTTTTACCCCTCCTTGTGGTAGATGTGAATGGTAGGATCCAGAAAGGTTAATTTTGCATTAGAATTCTCTTTACTTAATTCATTCCTGGTCCACCTTTTTTTTCCCTAAGACATCAAGTAGCTTTAAGTCCATCGGATGTCTTGGAGAGATGACAGTATGCCCTAAAAGACAATCATAATAAATAGAAAAATTTGCATCTATTAATACATGTTAGTTTAAATTGGGTAGTTACATTTGTGATTATCTTTGGAATTAGTCCTTGTTTCCATTCAATCTCAAACTCATTAATGAAATCTTCTTGTTTTATTCTGATGTATGTGTAATATTGTATACTATCTTATATATGTGACAGTTTTAGCTTTATTTTTAGATTGACTATAGTTATAATTCTTTCTACATTTTGTCAATACCAGGAAACGTTAAGCTCATAGATTAGATGACTTTTTTATTTCAAGTTCCAATTTTATTTAGTTTTACTATTTCTCCACTCTTTCTGTATATCATATTCAGTGTTTGGTGTGATGATCATCAGGAAAGATACTAAAAATATACCACAAATCTTGCCCAGAGCCGTAAAATTCATGAAATAAACTTTATTAATTATAAATTTTATCAGAAATGATACTTTCTAATTGTTAAGAAGAGTTAGAGTTTTCAGTTATTTATATTTTGTTTTTGTTTGTTTGTTTGTTTTGTCTTTTTGCCTTATCTAGGGCTGCACCCGCGGCATATGGAGGTTCCTAGGCTAGGGGTCTAACAGGAGCTGTAGCTGCTGGCCTTCGCCACAGCCACAGCAACGCGGGATCCGAGCCGCGTCTGTGACCTACACCACAGCTCACGGCAACGCCGGATCCTTAACCCACTGAGCAAGGCCAGGGATCGAACCCGCAACCTCATGGTTCTTAGTTGGATTCGTTAACCACTGAGACACGAAGGGAACTCCAGTTATTTATATTTTGAATGAGTTTGTTTTGTCTCGTAGAACTAATAACTTCTACTTTTATCCATTTGCTGGATTCAGTATTTTAAACACATTCACTGATTAAAATGTTCATAAAAGTATAGCTAACATTTACTGAGGACTTATGTTGTGCTAAATGCTATACTAAACTCTACTTGCACTTATCTAATCCTCATAACTACACTTTGTGGTAGAAACTGTTATCTTCACTTTACAGATGAGAACACTGAAATATTGAACAATTAAGTAACAAGTAAGTAAATGGTAAAGCATGTACTCAGATCCATTTTTGCTTGAGCCTTAGTTTTTAATCATGATCCTATGCTTCTTCTTCATGATTTCATTAAGTTGAATTTTATCAATTCATTGTGTTCTTTTATTGGAAATTGAAGTTTAATCAAAGGTCATTGTTAGCAGTTTTTTCTTAAAATTTCTAACTACTGTGTGTTTATACAGATCCTGCCTACATATTTATCTGTTTGTCTGTCTTTGCGTCTATAGAAACACACATTTACATCTACTATACTTCAGAATTTTCCAGTTTTCCTTGGGAAATTGACTTCTAGCTTTATTCCTTTATAGTCAGAGAAGATACTTTACATAACTTCAGTCTTTTTTAATATATTGAGACTTGTTTTATTCCCTAACCTGTGGAGATTATGCCACCCTTGAGAAGATGGTGTGTTGTGTTGTCGGCTAGACATATATGTCTCTTAGGTCTCCTTGGTTTACAGTCTTATTCAGGTCCTCCGTTTCCTTACTGATCTTCTCTCTAGACAATGTCAACTTTTATTGTAGAACTGTCAGTTTCTTCATTCAAGTCTCTCGATATTTGTTTCATATATTATCATATTCTGTTGTTTGCTACATGTATGTTTGTAATTGTTATATCTTCTCGTGTATTGACCCTTTTATCAATATATAATGTACTTCTTTATTGTAACAATTTTGACTTAAATATAGTCACAGTATTTTTTCTTTTTTTTGGTTATTTTACATGAAATATCTTTTCCATACTTTTACTTTGGATCTTAAATGAGTCTCTTGTGGGCAACTTATATTTTTACCATGGCTTTCTTATATCCATTTTTGCTAATCTCCGCCTTTTGATTGGAAACTTTAATCCATTTGCATTTAAAGTAACTACCCATAAGAAAGAATTTACTGCCACCAAATTACTGTTGTTTTCTATATGTTTTATACCTATGTCCCCTTTTTTCCTCCACCTAGTGTTTTTTCTTGTGTTTAACTTTTGCTGCTGCTGTTGTTTTTGTAGAAACCATTTTGTTTCCTTTCTCATTCCTATTGTGTAATCTTTTAGCTATTTTTTTTTTGCGGTTATCATAGGGATTAAATTTAAAACCTGTCGTTTTAACAATCTATTTCAAGTTGATAGCTAAAATTAAACTCTGTAGCATACAAAGTATTTGATCCTATACTGCTCTGTCCTTTTTTCTTTTATGTTGTGTCATAAATTACATTTTTATACATTTTTGCTCAGTAGTATCTATTTGTAATTATTTTTATTTATTTATAATTATTTTTATTTTTTTTATATCTTATAGGAAACAAAGTGTAGCATTACAGGTTTTAAATACAATAATACTGGCTTTATTTTTACCTATACCAGAGGTCTTTATTTCTTCTCACAGCTTTGAGATCCTGTGTAGTGTTCTTATCTCTCAACCTGAAAGACTGCCATTAGCTTTTCTTTCAGGAACTATCTAGTCTCATACCCTCTGTGTATATCTAGGAATGTCTTCTCATTCATTTTCAAAGGAGTATTGTGCTAGATATAAAATTCTTGGTTGATAACCTTTTTAAAACCACTTGAAAGTCTCTGAGTCAGTCCTTATCTAGAGTTAATTGAACTTCTTGGATTTGTAAATTTTTGTCTTTCATCCAATTTGGGAAGTTTTCTTCAAATAGTCTTTCTTTCTCTGTCTTTGTCTCCTATTTCTGAGGCTTTCATAATGCATATATTGACGTGCTTGGTGGTGTCACACAGGTCTCTTAGACTCTCTTCACTTTATTTCATCTTTTTTCTGTTTTTCCTCCTCAGACCCCATAATATCAATTGTCCTATATTCAGGTTTGTTATTTCTGTCTTCAGCCTCCTTAGACCTGTTGCTGAGCTTCTCTAGTGAATCTTCCAATTCAATAACTGTATTTTTAGTTCCAGAAATTGTTTTCTTTTGTAATTTCTATCTCTTTATTGATATTCTAACTTTGTTGATTTATTCTCGACATGATTTCTTTCCTTTTTTTTGTCCATGTTTTCTTTTTGTTCTTTGAATAGTCTTAATATGGATGTTTGAACATCTTTGGTAAATCCAGTATTTAGATTTCTAAGGGATAGTTTCTCTCAATTTATTTTTGTTTCTTTGATGAATCATGCTTCCTGTTTTTTGGTATGCTTCATGATTTTGTTGTTGTTCACAAGCTGATCTTTGAATATTATAATTTGGTAACTGTAGAAATCAGATTCCCTCCTTTTCCAGGGTTTGCTATTTTTTATATTCTTGAAGACTCAGCCCATTCGCTTGGTTATTTTCCTGAATTTTTTTATTTTTGAAAATACTAATTTTTGACATATGTAGTCCCTAAAATTTTTATTTCTTTTATTTTCTTTTCTTTTTTTTTGCCTTTTTTGGCTTTTTAGGGCCATACTTGGTGGCATTTGGAAATTCCCAGGCTAGGGGTCAAGTCAGAGCTGCAGGTGCTGGCCTACGGCACAGCCACAGCAGTGTGGGATCTGAGCCACGTCTGTGACATACATCACAGCTCATGGCAATGCCAGATCCTTAACCTACTGAGCGAGGCCAGGGATTGGAACTCACATCCTCATGGATAGTAGTTGGGTTCGTTACTGCCGAACCACAACAGGAATTCCTAAAGTCTTTATTTCTTAGGTTGTCTTCAGCTAGGCTTTTGACAGAGACTTTTTGAATGCCAGGAGCTAAATCAGAAAACAACAAGGCCCCAAACTTCTCTTTGCCTTTTCATGTTGGTTCTATGCTGCTGCAGTCTTTCATCGTTAGCCAGGTTTGCATCGGTCAGCTGCAGGTGGAAACTTACGGTCTTTTCAGCATCTCGCTCTGGGCATGTTCGTGGCCTTCTACACTCACTTTATACCTGCGTGCTTTTGAATGTTTTAATTGCTCAAAGAAACTCTTGCTAGCATTTTCTTCCAGGCCTTAGGTGGTCTATTTTATGTTTCAATTATGATCTTTTGCCCCAGGCATCTGCTGGCTCTTAATTTGATTTGCAGTGTGTTCAAGAGTGGTGTTCACCATTTTTCCCCTTTCTTTTTAGTTAGATGAAAAAGAGATGAATATCTTATGTCATTTCTTCAGGTACCTTCTAACAAGTTAGAATTCATTTATGCAGTATTTTGCCAATATGGTCTGCTCTGCTCACTCTGGAGCCAGGTCCTATTCTCCCACTCTGGCAACTAGCTTCCTTTTCAAGATTGATGCTGATTTAGTGGGGGGTTAGAGTAGGCAAGTAAAAACTCCGCAGAGCTTTCATGTTGCCTTTTTCTTGACTCATTGTTCATTTGGTTCTTTGACTCTTATCCAGAGTCATTACAGATTTGGTTCTGAGATTTGCTTCCTTTTTTCCAGTGATTCAGTGGGAGGATGAGAATTTGGAATTATATATTCTGCCTCTCTGCTGATGTTTCTCTGCTGATGTTGCTCTGCTGATGTCACTCTTTCTTTTGAAAAAGAATGCTGTTTAATAGAAATAAGAGAAGTATTAATCTTCTTAAATTTAAATTGTCCACTTGAAATATTATTTATTTAAAATAGTTCCTATGTATGTCTCACATCTGCATTTCATTATCTAAACTAGTAATTTGAAAATATTATGTAGAGAAGCAAGAATGGCCATTAAATCATTAGACTGTAGATAAATTAACAATAATAGACAAAATGAAAAATTATTAAATAAACAAATTTCCTGTATTTACTTGAGCCACTGGCTCCTGGACCTAGTGGGCAGTCTTAGATTTTTAGTATGAGTAATTAGCCTAGAGAGACTGTTGTTTACTTGATTCCTGAAAGCAGGTACCATGCTTTTGGGCTACTGTTTTCATAGATGATATTGGCTTATAATGCTGTGCCTTAACTGTATGTCAGCAGAGTAATATACTTAATTTGTAGAGTTTTAAGAAATCATTCACTTTGAATGGGATTTTAAATTTAACCAAAACACTTCAGTAGTAATCCTCATTCATTTAAAAGATACAAAAGGTTTTAGGTGTTTATACTATTTATTTATGCCATATTATCCTATCAAAACTAAAATGTGGCTACCCGTAGCTTTGTTTTCAACTCAGTTCGAACCAAGTATTTTCCCCTTATTATTACATATTCATCACACACACTTAATGACATTTCTCTAGTGATTCAGAGGTCAACCTTTTTAAAAATTATGTACTACGTTTCTAAATTCCTACCTAATGTAATGTGATACTCTAAAACTTGATTTTTTTTACAACTAAATTGAAGATACAGTTGAGTGGGTGTGCTTATTTATAGCATTATTCTGGTTGTTTTTAACCTAACCTAGTTTAAAATCTTGGTTCTCCCTTCATGAAGCAGATGTTTATGCATTAAAAACTACTGTGGAAATCTATTGTAAACCTTCATTTAGCATGATCTCTCAACAGTGCGAAGATAAATATTGTAAATGCCTTTAGCTAAACATGACTACAGGAAAAACTGAAAAGTAGTCCAAATCTAATTTACCCTATTTTTGAAATTTAAGTCATCATTACACATATTATTGGCTTAGTAAGTTAAATACATGTATGTTAGGAATCACTAGTGGAAAATACTATGCTCTTTGTATCCTCATTAAAAACGGTATAACTATGATCATTTTTTTCAAGTCAAACTTATTTTAATTGTGAATGTTATGAACTCATTTTACAGACTTACTAACTAATGAGAAATGAATGTGTTATGTACATTTCAAACCATAATGGTCACAAGTAATTGATGAATTGTTCCTATTAGTATATATGTTGTACAGTGTTATGCATATATATGGCGACCTATAAAATTTGTATGTTAGAAGTTCCCTTGTGGCTCACTGGGTTGAGGATCCAGCATTGTCACTGCAAGAGCTCAGGTTGCTGCTGCAGCATGGGTTCAATCTCTGGTCCAGGAACTTCTGCATGCCACAGGCAGAACCAAAAAAAAAAAAAAAAAAAAAAAAAAAAATGTGTTATATACTGTATATAATTTATGTATTTACTTAAAATTTTCTCACTAAATCAATTTGTTTATTGACTAGTTTACAAAAATATTGAAATACCTTTAAAATCACAATTGTACTTTAATAAAAGTTTACTCTGTTGTTAAATTATTTTTCCAGGAAGTAAAAGGGAATCTGTTATCTTAAAACTCATTTAAGTATTTGTGCTGTTTCATCATTTTAAAGGTCTTTGTGTGAGATTACTTTAATAATGTATTTATGCACGTGTGCATGTGTGCATGTGTGCACCCGCGTGCATGCGTGTGGTTGTGAGAGAGAAAGAGTAAGAAGGATCTGAAAACAACCTATGCATCCTTGTTATAGCTACCTGACAACCTAGTTCAAGAATGAGAACAGCAACTAGCATCATATTAAACTCTCTTGCACCCTCTGTTGTTATTTTTGGGGAACACTACGGATACCTTCCCATGATTGTATTGGCATTAGACTTACTAAACTATCTACTAAAATTAATACTTAGTTTATTGTACTTCACCCCAAATTGGATTGATAGTAGAGTAGCATTTGTTTTTAATTCTCAGTTGTTGTTTTTTTGTGATATAGATGTGTTTTTATTGTATTAACAGCTTAAATGAAAAATGAACCATTCTTTTTGTCTTTGAATTCTCCTAGTTACCAGTTTTAAGCCCCTCCAAGTGTTTCAGGCAAATGAAAACCTCTATAGGATATAGCATACTGTATATACAGTTTTGCAAAATTCTGTCTGTTCTTTATAAACCTTTCAGTTGTCAGACAGTTTCCTTCCAAAATAAAAGTCTGGAATCGTCCATACTAAAGTTAAGAATTTATAACTATAAGGAACAGATGTTTTCATAAACATTTGCTGTAATTAATTTCGACTAAAGGATTGAAAGAACAAAGCAATTTTTCCCACTTCAAAACTTTATTTCCTTTTTCCGATATAGCTAACTCTGGAATCTTTTCTCTAATAATTGTTTAGAGAAACAATTGTACTCCTTATTTGGTTTGTTTTTGAGACAGAAAAACTTTCTTTTTTCTTCTTATCAACAGCCTTTGAAGGTTACATTTAATGTGATGTATTCATTTCCAAACAGGTATAAAATGAAGAAAACCTTCGTAATATATTTTGATGTCAAAACCTTGTTTACACAACTGAAAGTCTTGTTAATTATTTGAAGTATTTTATATTTGATAAGGTAAATGTCAGCAGAGGGGAAGAAATATTCTATTGTTGAGATTTTATTTATTTAAGTTATCATAATCTTTGGTCTTAAAGAGAAATAAAGCTCATATTTTGAATGTATGATATGGTACTTATTCTATGCTGATTACAGAACGTTTCACAGGAAATGTCTGCAAGCTGTTAAATAACATGTGTTGTAGGGAATTTTCGTTTAGCAAGACAGAGAGAGACTAATTTTCCTTAAATCTTTTTAGTTTATTTATGACGGTGCCATTAATTTTTTAAAAAAGAAAATGAAGTATGTCGTGTGAGTCATCTATGGTACCCATGTTTTCAAAGAATTAACAAAATACACCCAACTAGATTGATCTTAAACATTTGAGTGTTTTGGACTATTTTCTTCTCTAAAATTTGGCAATATTTTCAAATGCTGTAATCCATTTTAGGGTTTTTGTTTAATGAAAAAAATCTGAAAATGAATTTTGGAAAAAGGATAGACTTAGAAGTTTAGTAAGTGGACTCAGACTGATTCTCATTCTTCCTAAAGATTTTGAAGAGAACCAGCATTCTTGACTAATCTGTCAGCTATAAAATGTGCAAAGAAAAATAGGTAGCTGTCATTAAAATTACATTTTAGCTTTCAATAACCGTTTAATGAGCAGCATAATCATATAAGTATGGTACCTTAAGTGCTATATTCAATAATTAAAAATTATCTCATCTCTAAACTGAAAGCTCTATAATCACTATTTGACTTAACCGGGACCACTGTGATGATCTCCAGTGGTACCTTAGGATGCTCAAAGTGATTTAAAAGTATAAATTAAAATTAGATAAATCATTAAATTATTAAGCTTTAGATATCATAAAAGTGAATATAACTTGATGTTTGCAAGTTGTATTATAGGATTAGGAGTATAAAATGTAATCAGATTCTGGTCTGTTTAATTTGTTTCTATGAATAAATGATATAGTTTGTAATAGTATTCTGTGGTTTCATAAAAGCCATACTTTGAAGTATATATTTTAAGCTTTAAGCTAAAATTAAATTTCTGTCAATAAGAATGTGTATTTTTTATTGTGGCATTGGTAAGCCTTTTTTAAACTTCATTAGCAAAATTATTTTTATTTTTTGATCTTTAAACCGATAGGCATGGATTTGTTCTAACTCTGATTTTATGGATATGCTCGAATGGAAATGTTTTTTCCCTAAAAGTTCTGTATGATTACGTGAGGCAGAAAAATAGCTTTTGATATTGCTTTTTTTTCCTTTAATTGTTGAACTTTTGCCCTAAGTTGAAACGTAAAGTTTTGGGAAGACTATTAAGGTATATTGAAAGCTCCTTAGAATGCATTCTGGATCACCACCTCTCAAGTCAGCTTTCTTTTCTCCCTTTCTGCTGACCAGATTCCTAGAGAGGGGAGCACTTGAGGCAGGAAAACATTCCAGGTCTGCTCTTTGCCTGCTCTCTTTTGACTCTTGTAGTGGATAAGACACCAATAAAAAGTTGCTCCTTGTTTATACACATAAGTGTGTGATTAAATGGTTTGCAAATTTTGGTTTTGTCTGCGATTCATGAGAAGAAAACAGCCGTATCATACATCATTTGTTCCTTTGCAGTTACTTTAGTAGTATTCCTAACCAAGTTAGGAGTGGTCTGTATTTTTAGCATCAGAATGATTTTTTTTGCTTAAAGGGCTCCAATTACAAAAGATATTTGAGGGAGGAATAAGGGGATATGTGTTTTTTGACTCCATATACTGTGTGGAACTGTCACACAGTAGCTTTTCAACTGAAATATTCAGTTTCATAATCTACATTATTTCAATGTTTAAAATTTTCTTTTCTAGGAGATTCAAATCAAAATGGAAGAAGGACAAGTTCTACTTTAGATTCTGATGGGACTTTTAATTCCTATAGGTATGTGATGAATACTTAGCTATATAGTATTACAAGATAATGTACTAAATACTTAATCTTCCAGGATTCTAATCTTAGAGTAGTAAGGAACTATAACCTATTCTTTAAAAATATGACAAATGTAAAGAATATTGTGATACGTGATTATTCTGCAGACTTACTGTGTAATGGAAAATAGAACATTCTTAGTTCTTGAATAAATTAATTTATTATAAATATCTGTTGTTATCCTATAGTAGTATGATTGGAATAAATGCAGATATAGTATTAAGGCTCATTATAAACCATTTTTGTTTTTGTTTCTCTAGTATACCCCTTACAGAACTAAAGGCTTCCTTTGTTTTAAGTTTTCTGCTAATACTGAGTGTATTGCTTATGAGGATCTCAGACAGTATAAAATATAGTCTGTGCTTACATTAAGTGCTGTCTGTTAACGTCCCATTTGGCTCTTCAGCAAACAGGGCAGTGACATCTCAACTAGCAGTTTTTTAAAAGGAGGCACTAATTAAGAAAGCATGCACCTTATCTAGTCATTTGTTAATATTCTCTTTATAACTTGAATTTGCTTGAGTAAATGTTTGTAGGTCTTGTACCTTCTTAACAAGGAGACCTAGGAAGAAGAAAAATTCAAGTATTTCCAGTAATATTTGAAAATTCATATTCTGAACCAAAGTGATACGAGAACTGGATTCTGTTTTTTTAGAGGAAAAAAAAGGCAGATTCAGTACCAATTCATTTCGGAGTGATAGGTAGCAAAGCAGTTTCCTGAAGAGATACTTGGCGTACATTGCCCTTGTGGTTAGTAAGTTCTTTTACTGTGTATTGTCACTATAAAACGTATGCAAGAACCACGGTACACTTAACTCATTTGAATTTTAAGCTGAAATTCCTTATTTTCTATAATATGAAATTTTAGAATCTTTATATTTTGCTTGAATATGTATTCTGTATGCCTAATTTTAACTGTTTCCTTTGTTTCTTCAAATTCTAGGCAAGCTTTTAACATCTAGAGTAGGGCCTTATATACGGGAAGCACTTAATCCGAATGTAGTTAACTGTGAAAGTTTTTACAATTTGTTTATGAATTCCAGAAATGAGATGGTAATTGAGATGCCTGACATCTTTATTTTATACCAGTTGGGGTCTTTATAAATAATCAGTCATTCAAGTGTCACGGATACTACAAAAGGCTTATGTTCCCATGATGTTCTAGAAGGGTATTACCACAGCAGCAAAGCTCATATGTTGTCATATTTCCTCTGAACCACTCCTGCCTTATAAATGTTGGAATTTTCCAGAGCCTTCTTTTAAGTACTGAGTGTAAGAGAAATCTTGGAATTTGACATATTAAATAACAGGTAGAATCTTCTGTCTGAAGTTGATCATGCCAAAAAAAAAAAAAAGAGAGAGAGATGAGCGTAATAGACGTTTAAATAAATGCTCATGTTTTGCATGTAACTGAGGAATGCTCAGATGATATTGTGTGAAATCCATGGTGGCAATATCATTATTAGATATAAATATAGTTTTAAAAAACTCAAGACAAAAGGGAAATAAAGATGCAAAGGAAGGACAATCCACGTTTATATGCAAATTTTGTTGATGAATTATATTTCACAACTACATTGGTAGTTTAGCTAATTATAGTAACCAATGGACATAATATAAAGTTAAGAGAAATGCGTTAATGTGAAGGCATTGTATTATCTTGTAGTTTATTTTGTTCTTGAATAGTTTGAACATTAAAGTACCTTAGTATTATTCAATGATAATTGTACTTTGAAAATGAACTCCTAATGCAACTTTGCACAATAAATACTTATGTTGTTAACTAATATAGTTTTAATCAATGCCTGTCAGTGTTGTAATGTTAGGATATTAATTTATTGTCGTAATTAAAAAGGCGAGATAAAAAGCTCAGGCAGTACACTATAGAAAAATGAGCTTTTAATAGTTGGCAGGCCAATGCTGTTATTAAATAGTATTATAGTATCTAAGGTGTGAAATGAATATTTTTCTACTCAGTAGGCAGTAGCTCCTACAATATAATGAGCTTACACGTGAATTTGACTCTTGGGTTAAATACAGAATTCATAGAAGCATAACTCTAGGGTGTATTTTCACATTAGGTTAACTGATAAAACCTAGGAATTGTTACAGACAGAATCATACTAAAATGGCAACAGGATTATCAATAAAATTCAGTTTTGAAAATAAAAATAATTTTGTTCCTATCAGAGCTCTTTTAAACCAACTAAAAATAGGTTATTAGAAAAATGTGAATATTTAGACCCTCAGATATCCTTTAGCCTAACAAGTTTCCCTTTATATTATTTAAACTGCCTCAAAAATCTTGGCCTTTCTTCACAGACAACTCTGGCTGTCAACCTAGTACCAGCATACTCAAGCGCTATACATGCTTGTAATAATTAGCTTGATAATAATTAGCTTTAACTGATCATCTGTAGAATGGACATTTTAATGTCTGACCTGCTTCTCCCTCACAACTGTTTTAAAGATGGAGATAGAATTGTATAAGATAAACCTTTTGAAGCTCTAAATAAAAGCCATGCATTGTTATTATTAATTTGTTGTGCTTACCTCTTATGAATTGACAACTTTGTTGCCTTAGTCTTCACTTAACCCTCCACTG
This sequence comes from Catagonus wagneri, assembly GCA_004024745.2. Classification (NCBI taxonomy): domain Eukaryota; kingdom Metazoa; phylum Chordata; class Mammalia; order Artiodactyla; family Tayassuidae; genus Catagonus; species Catagonus wagneri. The sequence continues at coordinate 5,030,081 of PVHT021183699.1, read as the reverse complement.
GGTACTCTTCTATAGCACATGCTGAAGTTTTATTAACTTCTGAATTCAGACTTGAATTGTCATCTAAGTGTGTATTCTTTCCATTATTTGTTTATATCATTTTGCTCTTAGATTGTCAGTTTTAAGAGGGCACAGTCTCTTTTTCTTGTTGTTTTGTTTTTTATCTGTTAGTAATATCTAAACAAAGTGAGTTGGTTCTTATCCTGACTCCAAATACTTTGGAGACTTTGAACAGGTCTTAAGCTCAGTTTCCTCACCTTGAATGTGGGTGTAACAAGACACACTTGTTACAGGAAGTTAATGGGATAATATTGTGTGGTTAATGCTGAATAAATGTTAGCTGCTTTTATCTTCCATCTGATGACATCATCATTGTCATCTTCGTAAAATTTTTTTTACAGTGTGCTAGTATAGAGACACCAAAGGGTTATTTAAAAAGAAAACATCTTAGAGGAATATAACTTTTTGTCTGTTAGCAGAAAGGAGGCTAAACTTAACCTGAGATGTGATATTTTCAGTGTCTGATGTTTGTTGGAGGTTGACTTTGTATCACGAATTTGTATTCCTGTTTTTACTATATAAATTCAGAGGTGGATTTTTGGAATTTTGCCAGATTTTGAAATTTATAATTGAGGGACACAACTATAGCTTGATGTGCCTAATACTCATAGATTTGTTTTTCATAGGCTAAGAGGTTTTACTTTGGATTTGTTTTTTACGGTTTTGTTTCATTGATTCAGATAGTGTAAAGTTGCATTTAAGGCACCAACCAGTATGATAATTATATGATGCCTAGGTAATAGACTAGATCTTGTTTTGGAAGTTTTTGTTAAAATTTGAATGTGTATCGCCCAACTAATTTGCAGATGATGTGTTAAATTGGAAATATTGTAAGAATTGGGGAGATACTACTGATTTATGTGATCTTGTGTTTTTTAAAGACCAATGCTAATATTTTGTTAGATGAAATGAGCTTTTCTCTGTTTCTTATTTAACCATTAAAACGGAGAGACCCTTGCTGGGTATGAAAGCAGAGAAGTAGTTCGCTGATGAGCAGTTTAGAGTAGGTGTTTGACCTAATGGCTGTAGCACAGGGCCACATGGTAGGACTGTTCTCTCCCCATCCCCCGCCTCTTCCCAAGGGCAGCTGACCTTCTCCTCTCTGAAGAGGCGAGCCCCTTGCCAGCACATATGACTACAGACTATTACATTAATCTGTTTAGCTGTAGTACCAGCTGCTTGCATGTTTTTAATTATCTTATTAGATGGTATAACAGTGACCTATGAAATAAATTGAAGGTGAACATTTTTAAACTTTCCTTTTTTTACCCTGTTTCTAATATCTTTTTAATCAAATTATGATAGTCTTCAAAAGTTCATTGGTGATGTAATAGGTTTTGAGTCAATTTTTTAAATGTAAAAATGTTATAATTACGAGCATTGAAAATACTTCATTTTTGATAAGATTTAGGTTGTGTTTATACAGCCGCAAATTCATGTTAAAATCTGTTGATTTAATAATCAATTTAGTTAGAAAGAACTCAGACCTAGTTATTGACATTCTCTGGAAAACTCAAAATATTGCGTAAATTTCAGACAACATCTTGGCATTGTATAAATGGCATAGGATAGAATATAAATCATTATAGATTATTTTTAAATAAATTTGTGTATTTAACTCAGATTTTCTAGATTCTGTATATACAGTGGTAAATCACCTGGCCAACCCTTATTATTATTACAATTTAATTTCATATGGTACCATTTCTGAGTATATTTTCCCGAGCGGTGCCATTAGGAAAATATACTGTCTTCTGGATTTTGACAATTGGATAATTTTGAAATAATACTTTAAATGAAATACTTCAAGAGACACAGTTCAAAATAATAACGACCAGTGGTTATTCAGTTACAAGTCATATTCATAAACAAAAATTGTAATGATACAGTCAGAACTCCTGATGTTGAATTAAAAAAGTAGCTATTTGGATGCAAAAAAGGATTGCAAAATACTTGTGTCTATCTTTTAAATTAGTAAATCCTACGGCTGGCATATTGGGGTGACTTGAGTTTTGAAAAATATATAGCCCTTGAATACTTATAAACTGCTTTTAAGGAAAGAAAATAAAAAGCCATTTGGCTCTAAAGTACTGGTAGTATAATTTCTTGATATTGATGAGAGCTTCCACAGTTGCCCTTTCTCAGTGTGGTAGGTTCTAGAGTGCGTAGAGTCAAAAGTGGTTAAAAAAAATTTTTTATAATTATCTGGTTTAGCTTTTTGAATGTAAAGGTTTTTTCCTGAATAAAAAAATATATTAATTTGAACTTTACTTATTGAGGAAATTTTAAAAATTAGGCTTCAAGTTTTATCACAGAGTTTATGTATTCTATTTACATGTAATTAATAGTTCGGAATGCTCTGGTAAATATCCTTACATCATTTATATTTATTTTTGATATAATTACACCCCCCCATTCGTATGTAAGAGTGCCATATATCTCTTGAAATAACAATGAAGCAGTGACTCAAAATATTAGAGATAATAGGTTAGAAGCATATTTTGGATTTAAAATTTAGAAACCTTGATTCTGGTTATACTCTTAGAATGATATAAAATTGTTAATCTGTTATTATTAAGAATATGGAATCATAAAATCAGTTTAATTGCTGAAAGTAATACTGTATTAGTTTCTTTGGGCTGCTGTAACAAAATACCACAGACTGGGTACCAGAGCTTATAAACAACAGAGATTTATTTCCCACAGTCTAGAGGCTGGGAAGATCAAGATTAAGGTACTGGCAGATTTGGTGTTTGATGGAGCCCACTTACTGGTTCACAGATGGAGTCTTTTCATTTTGTTCTCACGTGGCTGCTGGAGCTAGAAAGCTCTCTGGGAGTCTCTTTTTGTAAGGGAATTAATGCCATTCTTTACTCCTGAGCCCTGGTGACTTAATCACATCCCAAAGGCCTCACCCCCAAACACTATCACATCGGGTGTCAGGATGGAAAATAGGAATTTGTCAGGACCACTTTCAGTCCATGGTGTACATTAAGGATTATAGAGACCAACCTGATCTCCCGTCCCACTCATCTTAAGTTCCTGAAGCCTTGATATTTTAATTATTTTTCTAAGACATAGTGTAGTAAATAGATGAGAGAAGAGGACGTAGAATTAGCGTTTCTCTCCTAATTCTTAGGATGTTGCTTTCCTCACTTTCATGTTGATGCCTGTGTTTTGTTGAGAATATATATACTGTTATATAACCAACTCTTTAAGTTCTTAAGAATAAATACATGATTTAGGGAAACAGTTTGGATAAAGCACACAGAAATAAGACAAACTAGGAGTTCCCATTGTGGCTCAGCGGTAACTAACCCAACTAGTATCCATGAGGTTGCAGGTTCGATCCCTGGCCTCGCTCAGTGAGTTAAGGATCCGGCTTTGCTGTGAGCTGTTGTGTAGGTCGCAGACACGGCTGGAATCCCATGTTGCTGTGGGTGTGATGTAGGCCAGTGGCTACAGCTCTGATTCAACCCCTAGCCTGGGAACACCCACCTGTATGCTGCAGGTGTGGAACTAAAAAAGCTAAAAGACAAACTAAAATTTACATCTTAGCTCCAGCACTTCCTGTGTGACCTTAGGCAACCTCCCTAATTCCTAGTCACTTCATTGTAAAGCTGAATTTTTAACAGTTCTTATATCACAGTGTTATAGACAGCATACCTACAAATGTGTAGAACACCTGGACCAGTCACCTAAAACATTTCAAGTAGCAGTACTAGTTTGTCTTTTTTCCCCTTTTCTAAATTTCCTTTTAAATTTTAATCAACTTTTCCACCCACTAAAGGTGTCCTTCCTTTTAGAAAAGTATTGTAAAAACTCCGTAAAGTTCCAAAGTCGCAATAAGTGAACATTTAAGAATAAGATCTACAGTTGTCTATAAAAGGTCAGATCTACAGTTATCTACAGTTATCTATAGATTATATAAGAAGAACATTTATAAAATCCATAGTTATATTTAGCTTCACAATCTTATCAAATTTTCTTAATTCTTTATTTGTTCAAGTAGCTTCACAACTTTTATAGTTAAATGGTAATTTCAAAGAGCACAAAATGTAACCTTTGTATTTTCTGGAAACTAAAATCAGAAGATTACCTTTTATTTCCATAATGAAGCTTATTTGATGGCAGAAGAAAAAAATCACTTTTTGTAAGATTTTTATTTTTTCTATTATAGTTGGTTTATAATGTTCTGTCAATTTCTGCTGTATAGCAAAGTAACCCAGATATATATATATATACACACACACACACACATTCTTTTTCACACATTATCTTCCACCATGTTCTGTCACAAGTGACTAGATTGTAGTTCCTTGTGCTATAAAAAAGTCACATTTGAATGATGAATATATCTTCTTGATGTACCTTTATTATATTTTATGGCCATGGAACTGGTCAGTTTTCTATAATATATAATCTTTTTGATCTAATTATTGGTCACTTAAGGCTCTGAAAATATGTAACCTTTTATTTAAACAGTTAAAGGGTTTATTTGCGATTATAGCCTTAAATTAACGTAATCCAAACTGACTTGAACATGCATGTTACAGTTTGAGTTCCTTTCCTTCAGAAGCCCCTTCAAGCCCTTTTTATTATCTGTAGCCAGGCTTTGGGGAAGTTTTTTTTTTTTTTTGTATTTGTTTATTTACAAAGTCAGCTGCAAGCTCCAATTATCCAAGGCTGTGTAAATGTTTACCTCTGAAAAGACAGGCATACATGTGAAGTATGGGGTGAGCAGCTCTGAGTCAGTCAGCACTGAGAGATTAGAACTTTGATCACTTCTGTGCCCTCCGGTTTCTGGTGGAAATGCCCATCAGCCACATCGTCACTGTCTGTAGTATATATTAGCACACTGCATGTTTTAGGGATGGGAGTGAAATAGATTCAATTACGTTTTTAGGCAATAATGTTGAAGTGTGTTTAGGCCTATAATTTGAGAAAATAATGCATAGAATTAGGGTTTAAAAGTGGAAAGTTATAAATCTTTATAAACATTTTACAAGTATCTTGCTTCTTTATTTACTTATTGATGCTTTATAGTTAGTTACATAGTTTGTATAATCCTTAATTTCTGAGGCTTAATTTGGTGGACAATTTTTAAGTCTCAAATATGTAGTTTAAAGGTGAAATTTTCATAGAATATTTTAATAAAAATTAATATCCAATATTTGTCTATTTTCTATATCAGATTACTTTGCCTTTTAAGGGAAAGTGGGAATGATTCATTTATTTTTAATCCATCGCTTTCACAAGTGCTTTTCTGACATTTGTTTATGTATATGTGTGTGTGGGGGTGGATTTGTTGTTGTTCAAGAGAGCTAACCTACCTTCAAGCCATTCTGCAGATTTTTTTTTTTTGTCGTTTTTGCCTTTTCTAGGGCTGCACTCGCGGCATATGGAGGTTCCCAGGCTAGGGGTCCAATCGGAGCTATAGCCGTCGGCCTACCCCTGAGCCACAGCAACGCCAGATCCAAGCTGCGTCTGCAACCTACACCACAGCTCACGGCAACGCCGGATCATTAACCCACTGAGCAAGGCCAGGGATCGAACCCGCAACCTCATGGTTCCTAGTCGGATTCATTAACCACTGAGCCACGATGGGAATTCCCATTCTGCAGATCTTTATTGTACACACTTTGCAGATAAGCCGGTGTGCTAGACCGAAAGAAGAAACACAGACCCTGCCCTTGGTGCACTCATGATCTCAGAGGGGAGACAAACATGGCAGCAGCCACCATAGGTGCTGACTGTGGGTGTAATGGGATTGTAATTTACCAAGAACGGGAGAACACCAGATGTGCTAGTTAAAAGTGAGGGTAGGTGATAGTTAGGAAGAAGATAATTTGCTAGATGTAATAGAGGAACAGGAGTTTTCTGTGAGGTGCACAGCATGAACAAAAGCAGTCCTCATTTTCTACTCTAGCAGTGCCTTCAGTGGGGAGCTTGGACAGTACTAGAATGAGTAGATTCTATTGGCCTTACATCCCTGAGTGACAAACTCATACAACATGGGTATTTATATATATTTGTTTCATTGTGATGACATTGTTACTTTGCATGAACCGCTATTTCGACGGTACTGAAATTTTAGATTTCTGTATATCATAGATGTTTGATATATTTAAATCAATGATCAAGACATTTAACCGGGAGTTGAAAACATGTATCTTTAAATTGCACAAAATTATATGAAATAGTTGATAATGATACAATTGAGAATGAATATTATGTGCCTAGAAATAAGGAAAAAAATCAATAAAGCAGCTCTGGAATAAAAAATAGCCTGCTAATAAGAGAGTATTTGAAATTTAAAAGATATCCTATTATCATCAAACAGATGGACATAGTTTTTATTCTCTGATTATAGATGCTCTGTTCTGAGATAGATGTAGTAGTTTGGTCTGGTTGACCTATTTTCGAGGAATTTGGTATTTCAAGCTACTTGTTCAGATTAGAAAAGTAATTCAGCGACATACCCAAGTCGCTGAACCCATTTGAAGTAAATCAGGGTAGTTGAACATTCCGATTATTAACTTCATTCCAATTTTTAACATTCTTCTAGATCTCAAAGCTCCCCTGAGTGCAGTGCCCCACTGTCATTGAACCAGGCACAGACCTCTGGTTTGTTTGGATTTTGTTCCATCCATGATAATAAATTTTTTATAATCTCCAAAGTAACCACTGTTGTTTGCTTGCCTGTGTGTCCCCCACCCCACTCTGGGGCTGCCCCCAGAGCCACTCCTCTAGTTTCTATTCTGACTCTGTCAGTTGCTCAAGGACCTTTTTTTTTTTTTTTTTCCACCTGAGACATTTGGGAGAGGATGGACGGCATAGGATAAATAAAGCCATCTGTCTTACCCCCTCTAACACTTGAGCTGCCGATGGAACCTTCTTTCTGGAGAAGCAACCCATTTTCCTTCCTCTGTATCTCTAGGCGCATTTCTAATTTTAATATTCTTAAAAGTTCTGTGGAAAATTGAGAATTTTCTTATAGTGCTAATTTTCAATCTTACAGTAACATTCCATGCAACAACTTTATGAAAACATCTCACTCGTTCATTATGAAGGTATTTGTGGTCATACAATTAAAATTTTGGTGGCATCCATTTGGGAATACCTTAGTTAACGAATTATGAATTAACAGAATATCAAATAACAGAATAGCAAAAGGTCTTTTATAAAGTCAAGACTAGATTTGCAGTCTTTTGAAGTAGATGAACTTTGAAAAGTAAAATTTTAGGAGCAGATCAACACAGGATGTTTTATGAAGCGTAATTCAATTTGGGCAAGGAGGTCGTAAAAAAATGGCTTCTCATCCACCGTAAAGTGGATCGACTCTTTTAAAAAATCAGTAATAGAAGCACTGTACCCACTGGTGTTCACACCTGTGTGAGGGGCAGCGTGCAGGCTGGAATCAGGTCTCCACACCCTCATTCCTTCATTTCAGGGTCTCCCCAATGTCCAGTGTTAGAAAAGGGATTTCTTCTCTTTTCTTTAGAAAGGGTGTTACATATCCTGTACAAGTGGCTTGGATTCTGTGTTGCCCATGGCTGTGGCATAGGCATCAGCTGCAGCTCCGATTCTACCCCTAGCCTGGGAACTTCCTTATGCTGCAGATGTGTCCATGAAAAAAACAGTAAAAAGGTGTGTTGGGGGGGTGAATGTTAGACTATCCAAATCATCTGTTCATTTAGTTAGATTTAGTCCAGGAAAAACCCTTCCAGTTCTTACTCTGCTTCCACTTAGTCTTATTTCTCTCTCTCTCTCTCTCTCTCTCTTTTTTTTTTTTTTTTTTTTTTTTTTGGTCTATATGCTGTGGTATATAGACATTCCCAGGCTAGGGGTTTAATCAGAGCCATAGCTGCCAGCCTATACCACAGCCACAGTAATGCGGGATCTGAGTTACATCTGCACCCTACTCCACAGCTTTAGGCAATGCCAGATCATTAACCCCCTGAGCAGGGCCAGGGATTGAACGCCTGTCCTCATGGATACTAATTGGATTCATTACCACTGAGCCACAATGGGAACTCATTTTTTTTTAATTAAAAAATGTTTTGATAGCTTATGTTGTTGAGATAGGACAGAATATTCAAAACCTCGAAGTCTAGTTTTTAAAAATAAAGACAAACTGTGCAAGTGACTGGGGTACAGTATTAGGATTTCTAAAAGCTATTATATCATTGTTTTACAAATTGATAGCTGATAGCCTGACAATGATGGCTATGAGAGAAATGCCACTAAAAAAAAAGAAAAATGGAAAACTCCAAAAGCCAAGCAGTGTGGACTTATTTGTAGAAGCAAGTAGCTCTGCATTTTCCAAATGTATATCACATCTGGAAAAAAAATTCCTTTAAGTCTTAGAAATGTTTTGATATTCTCAACATTTTCATGTTGAGAAAAGAAAAATCCCTTACATGGCATACATTGGCCTTTCATTATGCTGGGTAAATTAAATATTCAGTATGGGTTTTTAAAATCAGTATGCTTTTTCTTTTTAACTATAAATGGATGATGTTTTCTAGTCACATTCTGGTGGGGGTATTTCCTTGCTTTTTCAGGGCCCCATGTAAAATCATTTTCCCAGGACATTAATCCAAACAGATTATAAAGTACATATTGTCCTTAAATTAAAGTTTATTTGATCACGTGGCCGACAGATTTTCATTTTAAATGTCTTGGACACAAGAATTTTTGTTTTTTTAAATTATTTTTTCCTTTTTATGGCCATACCTGTGGCATATGGAAGTTCCCAGGCTAAGGATTGAATTGGAGCTGCAGCTGCCGGCCTGTGCCACAGCCACAGCAGAGTGGGATCCGAATCGCATCTGTGACCTACACCACGGCTTGTGGCAACGTGGAATCCTTAACCCACTGAGCAAGGCCAGGGATTGAACCCGCATCCTCACAGAGACTAGTCAGGTTCCTGCTGGGCCACAACGGGAACTCCTGATTACATTTTAAATGACCATTTCCTAGTCTTTTGCCAACTGTTAAGCTCACTGTCCAAATCTTGGGTCTAATTTGTTGCAGCATTGATCATTTTTGTTAACTTACAGATGTGCAGATGTCATCATTAAAGATCAGCTTTTCTGACTTATACATGTGTGAGTCAGTGAGTGAGCGTGTGTGTGTGGGTGTGTGTAGAGGGAGGGAGGTGGTAGGGAGCAGAAGGGGTGATGGAGACAGGCACAGACAGTGAGAGGCAGTGAGGTAACAGGCGAAAAAGAAAAACCTTTTATACACATATATCTGATTTTACTTAGAGTTAATTTTATAGTATGTTATGTCTCTTATGGAATCACCTTAATTTTCTAGCCACTTGTGTTGTCTCACTTTTCATGTATATGTTTTTTTTTCCCTAGCAACGCTAGATGAGTATGTGTATCAGTGTACATTTATTTTTACGTCCCTTGAGACTTTATGTTGTTACTTTAAAAATTGAATGTATATATGAATGGGTTATCATCCTTCAAACACTTTGAGTTTTACTGTCCAGTATAGGAGCCACAAGTGACATGAGACTACTTAAATTTAGGTTTAAGTTAATTCAAATAAAAGGAAATATGTCGTTTGGCTGCACTAGCCATATTTCAGCTGCTGAGTAACCACAGATGATTAGTGATCACCATACAGGAGGTCAGATATAGAACATTTCTGTCCTCTAAGGAAGTTCTCTTGCATAGTGCTGGTCTAGTGGTCACCGAATGAAAGATAGGTTCAGTTAAAATATAATCCAGTTAAATCTTATAAGGAGAAAGTATTTGTTTCAAAAGTTATGTGTATTTCTATCTGTGTAATTTCTTACAAGTCACCCCTGTCTTGGAAAACATGTTTTAAGAGACAGGATTGACTTTTAATTAGTACACAAGATTTTGGTAAACAAATGCCTTCTTCTAAATTACTGGAAAATAATTTGTTCTCACTTCTGTATTTCCCTGCAGTATTGTTTACATTATGGACTGTGTAGTAAATTCTTTATCATATAGAAAATAAGATGTCACGTCTGTAAGATGTCACTAATAGCAAGGTAAACGAGGGCAGGGTGGGGGGGGCGAAGGAGGTGGAGGGCGGGGATTTTACTTATTAATAATGTAATAAGTGAGCCATGGAATGTAAAACATATTCATTGCAGATAACTTGATGGCGATTGTCTGTCCAGGTCTTTTTCTCACCTCATTTTTTACATGCTTAATGCTTTGATTAGTAATATAATGCCCTTTATTATGTGCTCAATTTTTTATAACCTTGTGATACAGCTTGCCTTATTTCTCTTCTAAAAGTACGTTTGTAGAGTTTACCTGCTTTTTTAGTATGACCCTCAATTTAGAAGCTCTTAAACACCATATTTTGAAGAAAATACACTTTTTTTTTTAAAGAGAAAACAAGACATTATACCTGACAGTCTAAAACTGTTAGTCAGTTCCTTGTGTCCAGGTGGATATTGAGGCTCAAGATTTCTCAATTCACAGTTAAACCCAAACCCGAATCAAAACATCATAAATTAATTTTTAACAAACCTGCACATGGTGAACTATTTGTTGCCTTTGTTTCAAAGGAGCCTTGTCACGTGAGAACATTTTTTACCTAGAAATATGAAGAAATCCATTTTAAGCTTGTGAGTAATTGTGAGTTGTTTTTATATGTATTTATATGTGTATAAGTAATATGCCCTGATGTTTCATTATGGAGGGGAAAAGAGCTTTAAATAAAAGTAAGTTTTTAAAAATTCCTGATACAGGAAGCAAAAAAGCCAGTACAGTTTCTAATTGCCTTTTAGAGTCTCTGAGTTCCCTCATTACCTGTGATTTAAGCTAAAAATGAGGTAATTATAGATAACATCAGTGTTTATCTGGTTGATCTTGGCACCTGCAGTCCTAATGTTGTAGCTTACCCATATCTGGTGCCACACTTTACAGTCTGATGCTGACATACTTAATTTACACTTCTCAGATTTCCATTGATTTTTTTTAAGTTAAATGTTCCTTGTTCTATTTGAATAATATTTTAAAAACCATAGCTTTAAAATGGTATAAAGACATATATTCTTTTATGTAGAATACTGGCATCATGGTACAGCCTTTTCATTAATAGAAATCTTTCTCTAATGTATTTCTATGCAGATTTAAAAATGTGTCCTTTTTCCTCTGCATTTGATAAAGTAAATATCATAATTACTATGGCAGTCTTTTCACATATTGGCACACACCTTAGGATGATAAAACTGTGTAAACCATTTTGCACCAGGTGCAGTTTTCTTACCTGTGCTTCCTCACCTTCAGACATTCTGCCTATCTAACTCTCGTCCTGCTTGAGCCTGGCCTTTAGTTCTACTCGCTGTTAACTCTGGTCAGATCTCAAAGAGGAGAGGATCATGACTGGCGCCCTTGTAAACCACTGGGCCATCCCTGAGAGCTCCTGCCCACCCCGCCCCCTTACCACACCTCCCTGCCCCCACCCCCTTCTCTGTGATGTCTTATCTTCACTGTGGTGCTGAGTCCTCTGCTGCACTCAGCAACTTCATTATCACTAAAGCCGGAGTAGCGCCTTTTAACCACGCATTGGGGATCCTCGTTACCAGACTACTGTCTGCCTTTCTTAAGTTAGCTCTATAGAGACTTTGTTACCTGTCTAAATAAAGCCAGAAAATGGGATAGATACCATCAGATAAAATACACATAAAGTTGTTTTTCTCTAATGTATCCTCATTTGGGACGACGATTCAGAAATTTTTTGTTCCAGAGTTGCCACGTCATTTATGCATTATTTAGGTTACAAAAGTATTTAAACAATTAAATTTAGAAGGTGCTAACTAGTTTCACACTAATTTTATGTGCATATCTTGGGAAAATACTACATTAAAATATATAATTAGAAATACATATCTCCTTATGATTATCAGCTGTATTTATTCACTGCATATTCTAGATGATTTTCCTTGTCAAAAAAAAATTGCAAGAGGCTTAACTACCTAAATAGGTCTTCTTAAAGGGAAGGCATCAACTGCTGCTACAAAAATTGATTTCACTTAATTAGAAATGATTGCAATGTCCATGGCCAACGAATGTTCTTCTCTTAGAAGCACAGAGGTGGGCTCCGAATATTCTCAACACAGTGCTTCCAGAGAAGCCACTACTGATCCCTTAACATTGGCGGGGAAAATGAAACAGCCCAGCTCTGCCTCTCCCTGCTTAGATGCTGGTTGTGGTTTCAGGGATCCAGTACCCGCAATGCAGAGTGGTTGCCACTAGGTGGCACTAGTGCGATGCCAAGAGATTTTAAGGCCTAGATCTTTATTCCCTTGGAGGTGATTACACACCTAAACTTCCCAGGGGTTCTTAACCACACAGCATGGTGACTTACCATCTCAGTCCAACTGGTGAAAACTTACCTCTATACCTTTGGACTTGATGTTCAGAAACTAAAAATATAAGGAAGAAAATATAAAGTCACATACCTATCTTGCCTTGTTGCCAGAGGCCAGTTTTTGATCCTTCGCTGTGTAAAGTATTATGCTTCCCTTAGCAAGGTCTACCACCACGTTATTCAAGAAGATGCTTTTTCTAATTCTCATTCTTTTTCTTTCCTGACGTCTTATTTTTCTGGGCTTCAGTTTTGTCATTCATAAAAAGGGGTTAAAAATATACAAGTTAGGGAGTTGTTGTAGAGGTTAAAAGTGATTTACATAAAATATATGGCGTAACATGGATGGGTTTCTTTTGGCATTTTAAGAGCGTCTTTACTAAAGTTTCACTATGACAGACTATATATAAATACATATTTTTTTATGTAGACAATATTTAGCAACTACCTTTCCTTATTTTTGTTAATTAAACTGAAAAATTTCACTACTGACTCCTCAATACTTACTATTTTTTCCCAGGTCTCCTGAATTCAGGAGTATTGTCCACCTTTCGTATTTGTGATTGGAAACAACTTTTATTTTGATCCAGCTCCCCTTAAAGAGCTCAACTTTTCAACATTTTGTCCTCTTTCAACTGCTTAACCTCTGAGAGCTCAGTTTTTTGGGTGGCATTTCAGTGCCTGTGAGGCTGCTGCTACTTATCACTTTCTGCACTGAATTTTAATTTTTAGATATAAAACTATTTCTCCTCCGTACTACCAGAGTGCTTTGCCTTAGTCATGTAATTATTGGTTTACACACCCATTTACTCCCTCAACTTATGCTTTTTTTAAAAACATTAATTAATTTCGTTAAAAAATTTTTTTGGCCATGACCATGGCATGTGAAAGTTCCCAGGCTAGGGACTGAACCTGTGCCGCAGCAGCAACCTGAGCAGCTGCAGTGACAATGCTGGATTCTTAAGCTATTGACCACAAGGGAACGTCAGCTTAATGCTTTTTGAGATCTGAGTGCTAAGCATATAGTAGGCTCTGAAAAGTGTTTTTCACATTTACTCTCTATCACGGTTTACTAATGAAACACTCTCACATAGAAAAGAAAGACAATAGATTATCTTCTGGGCTTTATGTTCTTCTGCTGTCAGAGCTCATCATCAGTTCAAGATGTTGTGCCTTAACTGGAACTCTAAGTACCTATGAATAAATTTAAACGATTGTGCATTTCAGAGAGAATGTTTCCACTTCACATGCCTCAGTCTCCTTTTCTCTTTACCAACACTGTAACCAAAGCACAGAGTCTTATTTAAGCTAACAAATAATTATCCTTCATTACATAAGTGGTGTATGTAACTTGACCTTAAAGAGCATTTAACTTGACAATGGCAGTGAATCTAGCCACCAGCTGAGTCTCCTTACACAGTATCTTGGCGTCTGTGAAATAGGGGCTGATTTTGGAAGAAGCTAAGGAAGTCATTGCCTTATACTTTCCCTCTCTGATCTGGAATTTATTGGTGTTTTCAGGCCGTGGAACTGGATGGTTTCATACAAATTATTCCATTTGAAATCTGTACTTTTTCTTCACAGGCCACAAGCTATATAAACGTAACTCACATTTTCTGAGATGTACTCCTGTCCAGTTCTTTGTCCTTGTTGTTGATCTCATCTTTGAGAATTACAACACCCTGAATAAAAACTAAGCTTGAACAATGAGATGTGGGTAATATGTGTGGAACGTTGGGGAATGATTAATGTATCTAAAATATGATAGGTGATACAAATGGGATAAAGTGATTTCAAAGAACTCAAGAACTCTGTGAACATATCTTCAAACTTGGAGAGACTAAGAATTACTTCAGCCTGAAAACAGTGGAAAGAGCAACAAGAGAAAATAAATGTTAGCTTTAAATTATACACAACATAAAAATAATTGGGTTAAAAATACATACATGTGGCAGCAAAGGTGTCTTTAATGTATGAAAAACTATCTTGTAAAAGAAGTCCCACCAACATAAAAGCGGTGTAGTAATTATTATTGAGAACAGTAAATGTTACGATATGCTGCATACCCGACTTTTCATGTATTTTAGTCCTCATAATAGTTATTTGAGGTAGATGCTCTTACTACTATTCCATTTTTCAGATGAGGTAACACTGACACTGTGAGGTCAAGTAACTTGACCATGCTTGCACAGCTAGTAAATTATGTACTATTTCTGAATGTGGAACTGTCTTTTTACCCCAGAAGTGTGGCTCTGTGTCCATTCTCTTAGCCACTATTCTATACCGCTTAAAATCGGCGAAGGACAAGAAAGGAAGTTTTAAAATAGAGGAAATAAAATGACTCAAAATCATAAAAAAAATTGGTTTCATTGATACAGAAGCCAGTAAAATAAAAGTAAAATATTATTCTTTTATGAATAGGGTAATGAAAATAGGAAATTCTCATGGAGTAGTGGATAGGAATGTATTTCTTCCAGTATAGGATTGGCGCGCGTGTCCTGTTTGTCACACTTACCCATTTAGCGTCTACTCCTGCTGGCAGAAGGCTTGGCTTGGTTGAGGCCAGTGCTGCGGGCCGAGGCTGGAAGTTCTTCTGCTTGTGGCATTAGGGAGTGTGCCATTGCCTTAGTCACTCTCCTGGAAAGCTCCGTGGGGAAGATGCAGCTGGGTACAGTCAAGGTTTTGCATGCTAAGTGTTCAGTTTTGGTTCTGATGCTGGCTCATAAGATTGCATAGTGTACGCCTGTCCTTTCTGAAAATGAGGGGGGTCTGGCCAGTGACAACTGTGTGTAAATAGAGCAGGATGATTGACGGCGTCCGAGGCTTTCTTATGAGTTAGTCCCTCTGAAGAGATTGCCAGACTTGCAGCTTTGGTAATAAATGTTATGTTCTAAGTTTATTGTGGCTTTATGGAATCTGAGAGAAATTTTATAATGCTATACTCAGTAGCCTCAACTGTTGACAAATGATTCTTGATGTTTAGTTTGGTACAAGACACAGGGAATAAAGGTCTGCTTCCTTTATTCAAACTCAGTAAATGGTTTGGGACAATTAATTTCCAATTGTTTCCCAGTAGAGCAGATTTACTTGTATATTAATGAGGCACAGGTGTTGGGCCCCTGGTGCCTGCATGCCTGGGAGGCACATTTCAGTTGTTTATCTACTCAGCCATAGGTACGGCAAGGTACTCAAGCTTGCCTTTCAGTTTTTACAGTGCGGCTTTTTAATTTTTTGATGTTTTTTTTCAGATTTGCCTGCACCTGTTAAAATTTTAAAACTGATCATGTAGAAAGAAGTTGCAGAGATTTCAATAGTAAATAGCACTAAAGACTAAAGAAAGTAGTCTTCTATTATATTTAACTGCCCAGGCTGATATTACAGAGAAATGGGTTTATTTGAACAGGTATTTTAAATGAGAGGCCGATGTAATCAACGGCCCACTTTTTGGTTGTGTATTTTGGAGCAGGTATATCTTTGTCAGTCAGTGGCTGAAGCAGTTATATACTTATATTAGTATTCTTTTTTTTTTTCTTGTTTATTCACTGAACTGCACTACCAGCATTTTAGAGGAAATGGAATAGCCTCCATAGACATTATGAATTTCAGTAGCTGGCATAATTATAGCAATCTACATATTCATTAAATCTACAGACGAACTCTGTCCAAAAAGACAGCCATGCGTTCAGAAACACTACACAACTAAATGTATACGTTTTAAAAGTTGCATTTCTGAGGCTTATCTGGAGTTAAATTCGGGTAGCACTCCTCTCCAAGCAGAAGAAGTTTAACAAAAGGATCCCTGTGCTTTGGTTTCTGCATCTAGGAAAGAATGGGAAGAACTCTTTGTAAACAACAATTACTTGGCAACAATAAGGCAGAAGGGGATTAATGGGCAGCTGAGAAGCAGCAGGTTCCGCAGCATTTGCTGGAAGGTAAGGAGAAAATATTTATTTACAGTTTGTGGTCGCAGTGTATCAACACATTACCCGATGCCCTGGAAGATCACACGTGCGGGGATCGCTGAATTTTCCGAGAGACTTCACTCTTGCTTTTTCGGCCATCCACGTTTATCTTTCATAGGACATTTGCTAACAAGGTTGAACCGCCTTAGTCCTGGATAACCAGTGATGGTGAAGGAGTCCTTTGAAATAATGTTTCTTTCATCCCATTTGATGGTGCGGAACTTAGGCAACACCTTCAGTGGTCCCCAGAGGCGTGAATTCTTGACATTGGGTGGGAGTAGGGCGTGCAGGGGTGGGGGTGGGGGTGGGGATTAATGCTCTCAGGTTCCTGCTATATCAAGTGCTGCCATTTAGTCGTCCTCCCTTTTCTGTTCACAGATAGCAGGTGGAAAAGATTTTTCATATTTTTGTACTAGAAACCCCAAGTGAAGGAGAAGCGGAGGGAAATTAGGTCAGTCTCCTTCCAGGAGAAAGGCCGTCGGTCACCACACGAGTGAGGATGATCTGCACCATCTCCTCCAGCACTTGGAAGCCTGTCCTTTTTTGTTCTCTCAAAAAGAATTAATTTAGATTGAGACTCACTTTTGAAACGACTTCTGTTGAAAGTTTTCGGGGTTTATCTGCATAAATAGAGCACACAGAGCCTGCAAGTGAAGACAGCAAGGAACACATAATGAATTGGACAGTTTGAAATTTAATAATTTAGATTTAATAATTAAAGTACATTTTTCTTCTGTTGGATGCAGGCAGTGAAGGCAGGGGACGTGCTGCTCGGATGTTTGAACATGAGGCTTTGCGCCCCACTCCCACTCCTTGTTGTTTAACTTTAAGTCTCCTTCCTTGGCTAAAAATAAACTCAAAGCCAGATTTATTTTAATGTTGTATTAAACTAAATTAAATCAAATTTGTCTTTTTAAGAATGCTTGTTATTTTCATAAGCTGATTGCTAGTTGTAAATTACATTTTCTGCTGTAAAAGGAATGGCTTCACTTCGCAGGCTGTGTCCTCAGAGTCTTCTCTGTCAGTTACCTGCTTGTTTGAAGACAAATCTGAATCCTTGAAATTACAAATTGGACCTTGTGCCTGTTTATACGCCCCATCACCCCCATCAGTATAAGAATAAAATGGGATTGTACTAGAATGTCAGTGATTGGAGGGGAGAGGTCTTCTTGTTCACCTTTAATATAAATTTGGAGGGGAGATGGTTTCCATTTTGTGGTACATGTAGCTTTTGGTATCTTGTTCTGTGGCCTTTGTCCCCCGCCCCCCCTTTTTTTTTTGTCATTTTAGGGCCGTACTTGCTGCATACAGAGGTTCCCAGGCTAGGGGTCCAATCAGAGCCACAGCCACCGGCCTACACCAGAGCTACAGCAACGCAGGATCCAAGCCACATCTGCAATCTACACCACAGCTCACGGCAACACCGGATCCTTAGCCCACTGAGCGAGGCCAGGGATGGAACCCGAGTCCTCATGGACGCTAGTCTGGTTCGTTGACGGGAACTCCTTATTTTTATTTTTTTATTTTAATTTTTTTTGGTCATGTTTTGAATTGTTCAGATTTATGTATTTCTTAAATATCCCCAAATATTATTTACTGAGTATCCAAATGATTATATGAATATGAAATACTGTGAATGTGAATATCTTTTTTCAACTTTCAGGTGATTTTGTTTGGCATAGTTTCACGTTTTACTTCTTAGCATTTTTATAAATGTTTCCTCTTTTTTTTTTTTTTTGACAGCTCTTTCTTTGTGTTCTTCCTCAAGATAGAAGTCAATGGATAAGTAGAATTAAAGAATTCAGAGCGTGGTATAGCAAAGTTAAAGAAATAGTAAGTTATGCTTGAATTAATGTAATTGTTTTCTTCAGTATGCTTTAAAATCCAATAGACTCTGATCTTTGCACGTGTGTTCTCTTTGTTTTTTATCAGCATATCACCAACCCGAGGAAAGTTGTTGGCCAGCAGGACTTGATGATCAATAATCCCCTTTCCCAGGATGAAGGGGTAAAGTTTGTCTGTATTCATGTCTGAACCTCCTTTGCCCATAAGAGTATGTTTATGAGTCTCCTTCTCAGTCACCATGAAAGCAGCGTTACTCCACGTCAGTTACGATTTCTTTCTTTTTTTTTTTTTTTGTCTTTTTGCCTTATCTAGGGCCGCACCTGCAGCATATGGAGGTTCCCAGGCTAGAGGTCTAACAGCAGCTGTAGCTGCCAGCCTTCGCCACAGCCACAGCAACGCAGGATCTGAGCCATGTCTGCAACCTACACCACAGCTCACGGCAACGCCGGATCCTTAACCCACTGAGCAAGGCCAGGGATCGAACCCGCAACCTCATGGTTCCTAGTTGGATTCGTTAACCACTGAGCCACGATAGGAACTCCCACAGTTACTATTTCTTTACCCCAGGTTTTATACCCACCTGAAGCCAGGAGGGAGTTACTCCATGCCGTATCAGGATAGTGTTGCAGGAACCTGATGGTTACTTCTGTGGAATGGCACTGCTGAGGAGAAGCCCCAGGAACCCTACCCAACAAGAGCTGAGGGTCAGGCAGAAGAGCAGGAATACGAGGGTAGAGCTGTCTTACCCAGGTTGCAGTAGGGAGTGGGGGAGGCTGAGGAAAGCCTCCCTTCATGGCAGAAATAGAGAAGGCTTCGCCTGGAGGTATTAGCTCACATGAAGGGACCGTTTGTAGTCAATCTATGAGGAAGTTTTTAAAGGTTATGAAAAAGCTCAGGCCGACCTCTGCTCGTGTTCCAGCGAAGATGAGGAGTAATTACCGCCTCAGAGGTACTGGGGAACTTCTTCAGTTGCTGCGCCAGTTCCCATCTCCTAACAGAAAATGGCTCACAGCAGTTTGTTTACAGTTTCTGTGTAACATTAGCATTTCTTTTTCCTGATGTGTATAATTATTACAATATAGTTCATGGGATACCAGCATGAAATATTAAGTAACTTTTAAGACTTTAAGTTCCAGTTGTCAGAACACTGTAAACAGCTATAATGGGGGGGAAAGAAATAAAAAAACCTTTACATTTCCATTTAAAAAGGACATAAAAATCAGTTCAGTTAAAAAACTGGGAGTCCCTGTTGTGGCTCAGTGGGTTAAGAACTGACATAGTCTCTGTGAGGTTGTGGGTTCAATCCCTGGCCTCACTCAGTGTATTAAGGATCTGGTATTGCTGCAAGCTGTGTTGTAGGTCACAGATGCGGCTCTAATTTGACTCCTGGCCTGGGAACTTCCATACGCTGCAGGTGTGGCCATAAAAAGAAAATGAAGCTTTGTGGAAAACATCACATATCTTTCTTAGTGCACTGGCAGGTCAGATCAGGTTCAGGTTGACCAGTCGGCCTTTGGCCCTCCTCTAATCCAGGCAGACCTTTTTGTTGTTGGAGGGGTAGTAGCAGGTGTATCACTGTAACAGTGTCATTCACTTTAAGTAACAGAAAAATTTTAAATATATACAATAATATCACTGTAAAAATTGATGCTAGAATGCATTTTTGAGATTAAACTAGATTTTAATAAAAAAAAATTTCCAATTTCAGGTTTCCTGTCTGCAGTGGGAAATAATAACTCAAGGATAAATTTAATCATTTAAACTATTAAATTTAAGTCATAAAAGTCAAGCAAAGGTGTGATATTATTTTAAATAGGTTGTTTTCCTTATTTCAGAGTCTTTGGAACAAATTCTTCCAAGATAAAGAACTTCGGTCAATGATCGAACAGGATGTCAAAAGAACGTATGTAGAACTATTTACAGTTTACTTTCAATCATTCAAACTGGTGTTATCTCTTTGTAATTGTAGCAAAATACAGAATCTATGAGGAATCTTCGTTGATGCAGTATTCCACTTGTGGTAGTTATTTTGGCCAAATTTTGATAAGAATTACTTTCTATTGTTAAAAGTATAGATTTTTGTGTTCTCTTTTCCAAATTAATTATATCAATAATATTAAGATAATATGTAAATACTTAAATATTTGAATCAGTTTTTCAATTTCCAATGATTATTTGTAGTCCTGTACTTCTGATTAAGGTTATATTATATGGTCTTAATACTGATTTAGCTAGAAAAAAATTATCTTTTGTTTCATACTTTTGAGTCCCTTTCTAATCAAATTACTTTTTAAATGAAAATTATTCTTTTTACCCCCCTCATTTCTCTTCCTCTTCTCACCACTCAGGTTTGCAAGCAACTCAGCCTACTCGGTATTTATCATGTGAAGATTAGTTTTTATTTAGTATATAATTAATGTCTATAACTTTTATATATTGGACCTCATCTTTTTGGGTCATATAGCGAGAAGTACGTGGAATTTATGTAGGAAGACTCCAGGGTAAGTTCTAGCAACATTAGGCTATAATCCTGGGCAAATTAATTTCAGCGAACATCTTTCCTGATGTCCTTTTCTGTAAAACAGATAATAGTAATCACCTCACAGGATTGATATGTTGTAATAGTAATAAATTAGATGAAGATATACTCTAAACTGCAAACTTCGTCAATGTTAGGAAATTTAAATTTATCACTGGGATCTGGGATGAGCCATGCATGTGCATCCTTGTGTCTCCAGGGCTTTCTTCCAGGCCCTTCTGCAGCTCTGCCTGTCTGCCCCCGTCCTCTTCAACTTCTGCTCCGCCTAGTCCAAGATCAGGGCTGCTGGCTCTCTGACAGTCATCCCTCTCCAGGTCCCAAACAAAGTAATCAAAGAACCAGATGACAGGGACTGTTATAAGTACACTACACCTTTAACAAATGAGATTTTCTTTTTCTTTCTTTGCTTCTTTTTTTAGGGCCGAATCCACGGCATATGGAAGTTCCCACGTTAGGGGTCGAATCGGAGCTGCCAGCCTACACCACAACCACAGCAGCACAGGATCCAAGCCACATCTGTTATCCACACCACAGCTCAAGGGAACGCCTGATCCCAGACCCCATGAGCAAGGCCAGGAATCGAACCCATATCGTCATGGATACTAGTCAGATTCGTTTCCACTGCGCCACAACGGGAACTCCCACAAATGAGATTTTCTATTTTAAAATAGAAATAATTCAGAGGAGTCATAGGTTCAGAGAAGGGCAGAACCATAGATGACTAGCTGTGGTAGTGGATTGGAGGGTGGGAGAGGTGGGGCATTTTGATGAGTTTGAGTTAATCAGTCAACCCAGGACCGAGCAGTTACAGGGAAGTTGCCCTCGGGAGTCAGGGTGGTGCTCGATCTCCAACAGATGGTTTGAGAAAGTAGAACGCGTTGCGCTGGTTCACAGGAGGCCCTCAGTGTGTATTTGCTGGACAAAACAAAAGAATGACTTTCCTCACTAAATCATATAAGTAACTAGGAACTCAGTAGCAGTGAAGTGGGACCGACAACAACAAGATGCACAGTATGTATTGCTAATCAAAGGTATCTTTTTAAAAAAATGCTAGGGAATTATCTTAGAAAACTTGCCAGCTTCAGTTTGCAGTGACTAATAAAAAGGGTTTTAATCAGTGTTTTACTGTTATCAAATGAAAATGGTTGCGCCGTGGCACTGGAGCAGTGTCTTACAGTGGCAGCCACATAAGCCAGCCTAGAGAGGAGGGGAAAGTAAAAGTTGGACGGCCAAACAAAACAGGAGATGGTGTTGGGAGCGTCTTCACTTTGGTTACTACGCTCAAACATTTCTGCGTTACTGTTTGAGAAGTGTTATTTTCTTGTAACTATTTGGGTTTATATTTTCTTTGTGTTTTTCTTATAAAAACGTACGTGTGTTTCTAACAGATATGCATGGCTATTTTTTCCTCATAATGTGTGTCCACTGTGCATTTTAATTTAAGTTGATAACCCTGAGATCCAGGCAAGGCCGCTAGGAGGCCCTGCGGTTCCCAGTATAGGAGGGGTGTTTGCATTCCTTCCCAGAAGGCTCTCTGTGACTCTCTCCACATTTAGAGCAAGTCTCATTGCCATCTGTATTTCAGTTTTGTGACAAGTAACTTAGCTTGTAAGGTGAGGCTGTCAGTCTTATTTTAAAGCCACCAAATTGCTTAATGATAAAAGCTGAATAGCTTGAATAATTTGACCAGTTTAGGCAGTATAATCTCTTTATAAGGCACTGCATGGTCTCAGATCCACGGTTTTCAATCCAGTCTGGACGGCAACTCATAAGGCAGTAGGAGAAGAAAGGAAAAGGTATAGTTCAATGAATGTTACATGGTGTTATTCTGTCACTAGCA
Source organism: Catagonus wagneri (assembly GCA_004024745.2). Lineage (NCBI taxonomy): Eukaryota > Metazoa > Chordata > Mammalia > Artiodactyla > Tayassuidae > Catagonus > Catagonus wagneri. The sequence continues at coordinate 5,007,466 of PVHT021183699.1, read as the reverse complement.
ACTATGAGAGAATTTGTTTGTTTTCTTTTTAGGACTGCACCTGCGGCACATGGAGGTTCTCAGGCTAGTGGTTGAATCAGACCTATAGCCTCTGACCTATACCTCAGCCACAGAAATGCCAGATCCAAGCCTCGTCTGTGACCTACACCACAGCTCACGGCAACACTGGATCCTTAACCCTCTGAATGGGACCAGGGGTTGAACCTGCATCCTCATGGTTACTAGTCACAATTGTTTCCATTGAGCTATATGACAGGAACTCCCAATTTAGTTTTTTTTTAAATGTATGCTTTATTGAATGTCTGCTCTGTTTCAGGCCCATCCTTTGTGTGGCGGAGTAGAGTGGGGAGTGAGGCAGACATGGTCCTGCCATCACAGAATGCACAGTTTAGTGTTGGGGTGCTGGGGGAGTGAGACGATAAGTGTGTATAGATAAAGAGCATAATGGCAGAGAGTGGTTACAGCCGTGAAGAAATAAAGCAGGATAGTCAGTTAGCTAGATGTGGCCACTTCAGGAGCTGTAATCAGAAATGGCGTCTCCGAGAAGATGACATTTGAGCTGAAATGTGAAAAAAAAAAAAAAATTTTTAAAGCCATCCACGTGCAGATGTAGGGGGAGAACACCCCAGGCAGAGGGACAGCTGGTGCAAAGTCCTCAGTGAAAATGAGCTCAGTATTTAGAGGGACAAAAGGAGGGCAGATGTGGTCGAAGGCAGGTGATTTCACTAGGGATATTTAAGAGGAGGGTGAATGCCAAACAAGCAGTCTTGCTGACCTTAGTGAGGAGTTTGCGTTTGATTCCAGTTGCCCTGGGAAGCCATTGGGGGGGATGCTGGGCAGGGGTATGACATCTGATAAGAGAACTCTGGCCGCCATGCAGTGGGTGAAGGTGGATGTGAGCATGGCAGCCAGAAGTGCAACTGGGGTCTGCTGCCATGTCCCCAGGTCAGGAGTGTCAGTGATGGAGACGCAAGATCAGTCGAAGATACAGATTTTACTTTATACATCCGTTGCATGTGGAAGATCCTTGGCCAGGGACTGAACCTGCACCGCAGTAGTGGCTCAAGGTGCTTCAGTGACAATGCTGGATCCTTAAACACTATGCCACTAGGGAACTCCCATTTTAAATTTTTAAATACAAATTGGGGGTCATTATTTGTAGCTTTCTCACATTCATCACTTCTGTTCCTTTTTTACTGCTCTGTTTCAGATCCTTTCTACCTTTTCTTTAGAGACACTTACTGTTTAATTGTTTTCTTTGTATCTATCAACTTTCTTTTCCAGCCCAGCCCATGTGTTATAACCCTGTTTTCCCAAAACACCTTTCTAATCATGCTACAGCTCACCTGATCTAAGACCTTCTGTCACTCTGTGGTTTACAGAACACCTACTTACCCAGTTTCCCTAACACACACAGAGCCCCCTTTTAGGGCTTTCCAATTGCCTTTCTGCTATTGATTTCTAGTCTAATACCATTGTGGTCTGAGGGCAGACAGTATATAATTTCTGGTCTGTCAAATTTGTGAAGCTGTGTGTTATGGCTCAGAATGTGGTCTGTTTCTGTGAATGTTCCATGTGAGCTGGAGAAGAATGTCTAACCTGCTGTTGTTGGATGAGCCAGTCTGTGCATGTCAATTAGCTCCAGCTGATTGATGAGATTGCTGAGCTCAACTCTGTCCTTACTGATTTTCTGCCTGCTGGGTCTGTCCATTTCTGGTAGCGTGGATTTTTAAAATTTCTCTTCGCAGTTTTATCAGGTTTTGCCTTACATAGTGTGATGCTTGTTGTTAGGCACATACATGGTAAGGACTGTATGTCTTCTTGGAGAATTGATCCCAGCAGAATTGAAAGAATTAAAAGCAGACCAAAGAAGAAGTTGCAGTGCAGGATAATGGTCCCATGGTAGAAAGAGTGTGTGCAGGAGCGCTGATGACAGCGCAGAGTTCACCTTTCAGACCTAATGGTAACCCCTGGAGGTGCATAGACCTGATCTTGTTGTTGTCTCACTGCAGTCAAGATGATGATTCATAAACGCTCATTGATCGTGAATTTTATCACTGGTGATCAGTGTTGTAATACAGTCCCTGACATTTTCAGTCTTCAGAAACATAAGCACACTTAAAAAATACTGTTGTCAGCCTTCTAGTGTGAGTTTAAACAAGATAATTTCATCTGGTAAACTGTGTTGTTGCCATCATTATTGAATTTATTTGATCTGAATATGTCACTGTATTAAATATTATCTCCTCTTTCAACTAATTTTAATATTCTTTTATTCTACCAACCCTTTTTTGCCTCAAAGTGTTTTGTATTCATTTCAATTAATTGTTCCTTATCTCAACCTAATGAGGTTGTTACAGTTCTCATTTTTATTACTGAATGAAAAAACTGATAATCAAAAGGTAAATCAAGAAGCTTCTAATTTACAGCATTTCTAATTCAGAAGTTGAATTGTCCATTCTGAACCAATTTTGCCATGCTTCAAAGGCTGTAACATTAAATGAAATTCAGTATTATTTAAAATGATGGGGAAATACTGAGTTCAGAATAAAATATCATTTCCATATTAGATACGAAAGAAGTCTGTTATTTGGTCTATCAAGGTCTTTTCTAAAAGTATATTTTTAGTGTCTATAACATCATTTGCAAATTAACATATTTATAAGCTGTTGCCAAATAGTGTCATCTTTTCTTCAAATGCGTTCTCCCCCTCTCTTGAATCAAATGATTAAAATTCTTTAAGCTTACTTTTATCACTGTAACTATGACTATATTTAAAAGTTGATCTGATTGTCTCTTGGGTATGCTGGTCGCTGTCCTCAATTTCTGGTCATGTTTCTGGTTATTGTAGAGTTATTGCAGTTAGCACTTCAGGCAGTTCGCTCCTTGTTTAATTTCATTCTGTCCCACTTGATACTCCATGGCATGGTTAGGTGTTTAAAGATGCAATTTTCTCATTTGTTGCTTCCTTTTGTGTATAGTTCTTGTGTGGGCCAAGCTTTAGATGTAATATACTTAAGAAAACTTTGTTTCCTTGTTTTTTTTTTTAATCTTGTCATTTGATATTTTGTGAATTCGTTAATAATTGTTAAGATTTTCTCTTTAAAACCATCAGTGTGTGATGTCCAGGTTGGGAACCACTAGGCACCTGTGACTTTTAAATTTAAATTAATTTAGATTAAATGAAATAAGTCTTTATAAGCACATCTCAAGTGCCGATGCTACTGTGTAGGGTAGCTCAGATGTAAAATGTTTCTCTCGTTCTAGGAAATTCTGTCGGACAGTGCTTTGTTAATAATTCATTGTTCCATTTTTGTGTAGTATACAATAGGAATGTCTGATTTTTATTGTTTTATTCATAGTGAACTTTTAGATATGATCATGCTTAATATTTACATTTATTTTCTTTCTCTGCCCTTAAGAAACTTGCAAGACTTTTCAGTCTTATCTGAGTTTTTGGTCAAATTTAGTTATTATGTTACGTTGTCCTGGGAAACTTGAAATTAGACTGTTTGAAAAATGCTTTCTGTATTAAGGACATACAAAAGTGCTTTTATGTAGTTAACTTGTTGATTTTATTTTTATTATTTAAAGTCTGTCTTTTCCATAGTTCCTGTTTTGGGGACAAATACTGCAGGTTCCCTGGTCCAGCGTTGACTGTCACACTTTACAAAGTTCAGATATCCCAAATACTGGGATCTTAAATACAGATTCCTCCAAGCCCTCCCCCCCCCCTTTTTTTTACTTAGATGAAAACCAAATTCCTCAGGGAAAGAAGATTTTACAGGCAATTTCAGAGCAGAATTGATTTGGGTGTGTGTTAATGCAGACAATCTGCCCAGTGTTAAAATGTTAAAGAGAAAAAAACCACACAAGCTGCCGTGTTCGTGTGATCACACCAAAATAGCAGCTTGTATTTATATTTTCAGTCTCCTCGAGGTGGACTGCAGGCACACATGAATGGGTGGCTGTACTTGGTGTTGTGTTGTGATTTTATTTGATGCAGGCAGAGCACAAGCTTGTGCATGCGCGACCAGCCTCGCATATGCACTTGTTCACAGCCGCGAAAGCGAAAACTACAACACAAGCCGCTCTCCGCGAGTTGTCGGCAACCCGCATGTGTGTTTCTTAAATATTAAAGAGGGGGAGAAACAGATTTTCAGGAATACAAGAAACAATTCTTCTGTCAAATGGCCTGTAGTCCTTCCTCATTTGACAACATTTAAGGTAAAAGCCAAATATTTGCTTCTTATGGTTACAGATACATGCATATATATTATATATATATTTAGAAATATGTATTTTCCTGCACTGCTCATGTCTTTAAAGTGGATTTTTCTCATCTCTGTTCCATTTGAGCATGCAAATTCTTACCACACATTTGTTCCAATTTATGGGATATTTTTAAACTTTAAAGACATTGTGTCGTCTTTGAATGAAAATACAGGTGTACGTGCTGCAGTTGCGGTGCTTTGCTTAGCGTCCTGGCCCTTCCGGTATTTGGCATATGGGAGCAGTAGTCCATGCAGTGGCAGCACAGTTCTGTCATCCTGGGCTGCTGACCAGCAGGATTTTTGCTCATGACATCCTCCTTGTAAATTAAGCCAGATTTTTTAAGCACTATTTATAGTTGTGGGTTTACATATTGATTATGAGAAAGTTACTGAGTAAAGTCTGGTGGGTAGTGAAGCAATACTTCATCCTGAAATGTTCCTGGTAGGGCCTAGTCTGTTCAGTAGGATAACAGTATTTCCAGAATTTTCATGCAGATTTTGAATTGAAGCCACTTGAGTACTTCAAGGGTAAATGCTTTAAATTGCTTTAAAATTTTTCCTTAATTGTTGAAATACTGCAAAATTAAGGGTGTATTTTCAGTGACAAAGTTTTGCACTTAAGTGCCTATTTCCATCTACATATATACATATATTTTTTTTTCACATTTATGGTATCAGTAGAAAGTTTTGGGGGTTTTTTTGAGGCAAGGAAACAGTGGCCTAGAGGGCTTGCTGTGTAACTCAGGGCTTTATAAATCCAAGAAGCACCCTTTGATCAAACTTGTACTTAGATGGGGACAGATAGCAGCTCCTGAAACTCTAGCTCTACCTACCCTCGCCCCATGGTGCATTTTTTGGGTTTTTCCTGTCATCCTAACCCTTCTGCTTCATCTTCTCACCTGTGTGGTGATTTCAAACACCCACCTTCTATGTTCGAGTCTTGGAGATTTTTCTGCTCTCCTCTTAGGCTGGATCCTATTATTGTCATCACAACCAATTGCTGCTTTTCTTTGTCTCTGAAAAATCATTGTTCACCTCCGGTTTATGGCCTGTGAAAGCTATATGTTGCTCTTATCTTCATTAATTGCAAAAAACAATGGTAGCAAAACTGTGGTCTGGCCTTCCTGACCTCCAGTACTTAGTTCATGATTTAACTTTCATCTTTGATTTGTTTGTTTGTGTGTTTGTAGATTTATTTATTCATTCAACAAATCCTGCCTGTGAGAGCAGTTCTCCTGTGTTCCCTTATTATGCTGCCCCTTTTCAATAAAGTGTTTTGCTCTGTCATTTAAAAGAAAAAAGAAAAAAAAATGCTACTTGAGAAATTGCTGTCTACCCAGTTACTATTCTAAAGGCTGAGAATCTTGATAAAGCAAACAGTGCCTATTTGAGTGTTGAGAAAAGAGAACCCTCCTACACTGTTGGTGAGAATGTAAATTGGTGCAGCCACTGTGGAAGACAGTATGGAGGTTCCTCAAAAAAATAAAAACAGAATTACCGTATGATCTAGCAATCCCATTCCTAGGCATGTACCAGATAAAACTCTAATTCAAAAGATACATGCACCCCTGTAATCATAACAGCACCATTCACAATAACCAAGATATGGAAACAACCTAAATGTTCATTGACAGATGCATGGATAAAGATGTAGTGTATATATGCATGGAACATTGCTCAACCTTTAAAAAGAATGAAATAATGCCATTTACAGCATGGGTGGACTAGAGATTCTTATATTAAGTGAAGTCAGAAAGAAGAAGATAAGTACCATGTAATATCACTTGTATGGGAGAATCTAAAATATGACACCAATCAACATATCTCTGAAACAAAAACAGATTCACAGGCAGAGCACAGACCTGTGGTTGCCAAAGGGGAGGAGGGATGAGGAGGGAAGGGTCAGGAGTTTGGGGTTAGCAGACCCAAACTGATAAATACAGGTGGATAAACAACAAGATTCGACTGTATAGCACAGGGAACTATATTCAATATCCTGTAATAAACCATAATGGCAAAGAACATACGTGTGTGTGTGTGTGTGTGTGTGTGTGTGTGTATATTTATCAGAGTCACTTTGCTGTAAAGCAGAAATTAACGTATTGTAAATCAACTATACTGAAACAAAATTTAAAAAAATCCTTAACACCCACTCCCAAAAAAGAAAATAGCACCTCTTCTGTTCTTTAGTAGGTCCTACATATTTTATTGTAATTATTTTCCTTTGAGAGATATCTGTAAGATATCTATTTCCTCACCTAGATTTTCTTAAGTACTTAGTTTTTGTGTTTTATATTCCCATATTCCCTGGTACCCGGCACCCATAATAGGCATTTGTGTCATTAATAGTCATCTACTTAAATCCTTTTTGTTTTAATATTAAGAATATATCACTTGTTAATGACTGAAATGGAAATAATACTGGGGATTCCAGGTCTTTCCACTAGTCTGTAATATTTTATGTTAATCTTGTTTGCCCTAGTTTAACACTTTTTTAATTCAAGGTGCATTTACCGAATACCTTCTGTGTGCAGGACACTCTTTGAAGCAAACAGGAGATGGAAAGCTGAGTGAGTTATCTCAAATCTTATTCTGGAAGTTGTGATAAATAGACAGGCACTGTTTCTGCCCTCTACTCTGATGCTGAGGATGTCAGTCTTTGCTATGAGAGGCTGTCCTGTGTGATGTGTGGAGTTTAGTGTCCCTGACCTCTGGCTGCTGAGGGCTCTGTGGGGCATGCTTTTTTAGATCTTTCCAGGCATCAGGGCATCTTGTCTGACGGGAGGGTTCTCTGAGGCACTGCTTTGGAGCTTTGAGATCTTAACAGAAGACTTACATTCACACCCTTGTTTTCATCTTTAGACCTTGTTTTTCTGATTGTGTCTTACATTAGATCTTTGCCCAGAAGCAGTATCTTAATGCTTCATTTGTGACTAGAGCGGATGAGAAGGAGAAAAAGATGTATTTTCAAGCCCAGCAAGTCCTAGCACCTTCATGTTGAACCTTAGTTCTTCCTCTGCTTTGCTCCTCTTTCCTTCTGCGATAAGTATCAAGTAGTACCAGGCCACGCCTTGAGCATTGCCTGAGCAGACTCTCTGGCCAGATCACCAAATGTATTAGGTAAACTTTCTATTTTCCTAATAACTGGAGGCTGCTGCATTGGCACTACATAATAAGGAACCTTTCTCTCCACTTTTCTTATGATGTTTTCCTCACTAATTCACACCCTGGCAGGCAGCCTCTTGAACTGTGTCTTGCTAGTTGTCTCTTTCAGATCCTTTGGTCTTTCACTGAGGCTTTATGCAAGGTCCAGTCCCATAGACAGCTCTACCACATACTTCATTGTTTTTTAACAACAGCCAAGTCTCAGATATCAAAGCTTGTGTTAGTTACCTATTGCCACATAATATACCACCAACCAAAATGTAATGACTTGGAACAATAATTGTGTATTTCGTAGTTGCTGGGTATAAGGGGTTTGGGAGCAGCTAAGGTCCTGGCTCAGAAGAGTCTCCTGAGCTTGCAGTCAGGTGTCAGCTGTGGAGGCCTGATTCAGGCTGGAGGACCCACAGTGGTTTCTCTCCATGTGGATATCTCATGTGGTGTGCTTCAGTATCTTTTCTCCAGAGGAGAAACAACCGCAAGGGTATACAACCCAAAAAGGAAGGGGGATGTGTTAAAGATTGGCAGATGTATTTTTAAAACCACCGCAATCTGGAGTTCCCATTGTGGCTCAGCAAGTTAAGAACCCGACACAGTCTCCCCGAGGCTACAGGTTTGATATAGCTCAGTGGGTTAATGATCCAGCGTTGCAGCAAGCTGCAGCATAGGTCGTAGATGCAACTGAGATCTGGCTTTGCTGTGGCTGTGTCATAGGCCTGCACTGCAGCTCTGATTCGACCCTTAACCTGGGAACTTCCATATGCTGCAGGTGGGACCATAAAAAGAAAAAAACAAAACACCACAATCTGTATGTCCCAGATGACCTTTTCCGTTCCATCCAGCTGCAAGGGGAAGTGTGGGTGGAGGACGGGGTAGTCCCTCATCACGACCATTCTCACCCCATGGGCTAGCACTCACCTGCCCTCAGTTAACTGAAGAGGAAGCTGGAGAGTTCAGTCCAGCTGTGCGCCTGGAAAGAAGAGGAAGCAGATTTGGTGCATGGTGAAAACATCAGCCAAAGTAGGGGGTATCGGAATAAAGCTTCCGTTTACCTCCCTTCGTTCTATATCAAATTGTTTCTCTATGAGTTTTGCTTGATTTTTTTCAGTTTTTCTTTAATAAAACAACAAATCAGGGTAAGGTATTACAGTTATTTTGGAGTTTAATAGTATTCTAGGGAATTTTCATCTGCTCATTTGAAATTTTGGATGAATGCTTGTTGTGAAATTCTGTCCTTGAAGTATGGACAAGCATCAGTTATTGTTCCTGCAAGTCCTCCTGTGCTTCTCAGTCCTGCTGCCTGCTGTAAACCTCCACCAGGGGCTTTCTTCTTACCCTTGAGGCATCTTACTGAATACTTGCATCTTCAGTAATTCATCTGGGCCCAATGCTTTGTCTGCTTTAATACTTCTAATTACCTAATTATGTACTATAATGCCATGACAAAGCCCTTTGTCATTTCACTCTTTTCTTAACCCTTTTCTTGCTTAGGAAATACAATTATTGTCTCTTTGTTGTCTGAGGGACTCTCCATCGTAGACAGCCCAGATATTTGCCTTGCTTCCCTTTACTGTCTGTCTGTATTATGAAAGACCACGACCCCACTGAAGGTCTTCCCAGTTATATCCCATCAGGCCCCTGGGTTCCTGGTTATTCAGGCTCTAAAGCTGATATTTAATTCTCCTCCATCCCTTACTTCCTGACCTATTCCTATACTGCAGTCACATGGGAAGATATCCAAAAGGCTAATAGAATACCCCGGTTGTCATAAACTACTTTTTTGGGGGGTCAGGGGACACCTGCAGCATATGGAAGTTCCCAGGCTAGGGATGATCAAATTGTAGGTGTAGCTGCTGGCCTACATCATAGCCATAACAGTGCGGGATCCAAGCCACCTCTGCAACCTGCACCACAGCTCATGGCAACGCCAGATCCTTAACTCACTGAGCAGGGCCAGGGATTGAACCTGGCTCCTCATGGATACTAGTTGGGTTCATAACCCACTGAGCTACAACAGGAACTCCCAGTCATAAACTACTTTTGTGACAAAATTAGTGCCATTTATCATTCATAGATCTTATGGTAATAAGTTAAAATATCCACAAGGGTCCATGAAGAAGAGTAATGAAAGTTAGCAATATTTTTCAAAATTATAGTGATTTGTACTTCAGGATAACTAAAAATTGATGAGGGTAAATTTTTCTTTATATACATATTTTAGATAGTAATGGAAGAAAAAAATGATAGAGTGACAGTTTTACCATTTTACACTCTCTAATGAATTAATGCATCTAGACAGTGACCATCGATCATCATAAATAAAGAGGTAAGCTAAAAATATAAGCCTCCTGATGGAAGTACATAGTACCATCTGTGCCCACTATCTATTGCTGCATTGTAAACCACCCCAAAGCTTGAAAGAACAAAAGGATTATTTTTGTTGATGAATCTAATCCTTGGGTAGGGCTGAGCAGGCAGTTTGTTTTTCTTACACATGGTGTGGGCAAGGTCCAGTAGGAGATTAAGGACTGGAATCACCTGAAGTCATGTTTCCTCCCTGCCTGGCTCTTGAAGCTGGCTTTCTGCAGGGAACTTCTTTGGAGCTCTGGTTGGAACAGCTTCCTGTGGCCTCGCTTGTAGCTGCTTGACTTCCTAGCAGCATGGTGTCTGAGTTCCATGGACGTGTCCAGGCAGAGAGGCAGTCAGAAGTTGTGTCCCAGCATTTTCTTTGTGAGAAGCAAGTCAGTAAGGAGAGCAGATCTTCCGTGGGAGGGAGGTTAAACCCATCCACCTCTGTATGGGAGGAGTGCCAAAGAATTCATGAATATGTCCCAAAGCCACCATAGTACCCATGAAGGACTTTGTTCAAAGTTGAACCTGTATCTGATGAAGTCTCTAGACCTACCTACCATTTTATAGGAAATACAGGGGGAAGAGGAATGTGTTAAATGACAAAAGAAAAGAATATTAAGTAAAATTCCAGGTAAAGAACTTGGTTTCTTTAACAGATACATTGTGAGGAGAGGGAGAAAGGAAGGAAGGGAAGGAGGAAGGAAGCACAAATCTATGGAGTAAAAATGACTTAAGAGATCTATCAGCAAATTGCCATGTGTGGATACTTTTTAAACCTTTAAGCAGACTGAAACTTTTTTAGGAAAATCTGAACATTGATTGGATATTTGATTTAACTGATCAATTATTTATATTAGTTACAGTGTTAAAGTAGTACTATGATTGTGTTTTTTAGAGTATCTTTTGGAAATAAACTGCAATTTTATAGATGTAGTGATATCTCAGTTTTACTTCAAAATGCAGCACTGAGGGAAGAGTATATATAAAACAAAAATTAATGATGAAGCTGGGGGGGCAGATTTACTGGGGTTAAGTCTATTCTCGTTTCCTTTTAAGTGTTTGAATTTTCTATTTTGAAAAATTTTTAAAACATTTGACAGAATCCAACACCCATTTCTGATAAAAACCCTCCTGAAAGTGGGCACATAGGGAAACTATCTCAACATAATAAAAGCCGTTTGTGGTAAACCCACAGCCAAGATAATACTCAATGGAGAAAAGCTAAAAGCCATCCCACTAAAATCTGGAACAAGACAAGGATGCCCACTCTGACCACTGTTATTCAACATAGTATTGGAAGTCCTAGCCACAGAAATCAGACAAACAAAAGAAATAGAAGGTATCCAAATTGGAAGAGAAGAGGTAAAATTGTCATTATATGTAGATGACATGATACTGTATATAGAAAACCCTAAGGATTCCACACAAAAGCTACTAGCACTGATCAACAAATTCATCAAAGTAGCAGCATATAAGATTAACATTTAGAAATCAGTTGCAGATCTGTACACTAACATAATTTAGTATTTGTTGTTATGAAATATTAGAAAAGGAATATAAAAATAAAATGCCTTTTAAAATCACACCCCAAAAAATTAAATACCTAGAATAAACCTGACTTAAGAAGTCAAAAGACTTACATGCTGAGAAGTATAAAACATTTATCAAGGAAGTTAAAGAGGATTCAAAGAAATGGAAAGATATTCCAAGTTCCTGGATTGGAAGAATTAATATCATTAAAATGGCCATACTAGCCAAAGCAATCTACAGATTTAATGCATTCCCTGTGAAATTACTCATGACCCTTTTCACAAAACTAGAACAAATAATCAGAAAATTTATCTGGAACCACAAAAGACCTGGCAATACCAAAGCAATCCTGAGGAACAAAAACCAAGCAGGAGGCATAACTCTCCCAGAATTCAGGCAATATTACAAAGCCACAGTAATCAAGACAGTATGGTACTGGTACCAAAACAGACATACAGACCAATGAAACAGAATAGAGAGCCCTTATTAATGGGAAGTTGACCAGACACCTGTGGTCAACTACTCTTTGACAAAGGAGGCAAGAATATAAAATGAGAAAAAGTCTCTTCAGCAAGTGGTGCTGGGAAAACTGGACAGCTTCATGTAAATCAGTGCAACAAGAACACACCCTCACACCATGCGCAAAAATAAACACAAAATAGTTTAAAGACTTAAACATAAGGCAAGACACCATCAAACTCCTAGAAGAGAGCATAGACAAAACATTCTCTACATCAACTGTACAAATGTTTTCTTAGGTCAGTCGCCCAAGGCAATGAAAATAAAAATAAACCAATGGGATCTAACCAAACTTACAAGTTTTTGCACAACAAAGGAAACCACTAAAACTACTGGAAGACAACCTATGGAGTGGGAGAAAATAGTTGCAAATGATGCAACCAAGGGCTTAATCTCCAAAATATACAAACAGCTCATATAAATAGCAAAAAAAAAAAAAAAAAAAAAAAAAAAAAAAAAAAAAAAAAAAAAAAAAAAAAAAAAAAAAAAAAAAAAAAAAAAACAATAACTCAATTGAAAAACAGGCAGAAGACCTAAATAGACATTTCTCCAAAGAAGACATACAGATGGCCAGCAGGCACATGGAAAAAAACACTCAACATCACTAATTATTAAAGAAATCGAAATCAGAACTACAGTGAGGTACCACCTCACACCAGTCAGAATGGCCATCATTAATAAGACTACAATTAGCAAATGCTGGAGAGGGTGTGGAGAAAAGGGAAGTCTCCTACACTGGTGGTGGGAATGTAAATTGGTATAGCCACTATGGAAGACAGTTTGGAAGTACCTCAGAAAACTAAATGTAGAACTACCATATGATCCAGCAACCCCACTCCTGGGCATATATCGAGACAAAACTTTCATTGAAAAAGATAACATGCACCCCCTATGTTCACTGCAGCACTATTCACAGTAGCTAAGATATGGAAACAACTTAAATGTCCATTGACTGATAAATGGATTTAAAAGATGCGGTACTTATACACAATGGATTACTACTCAGCCATAAAAACAGTAGGATAATGCCTTTTGCAGCAACATGGATGGATCTACAGATTCTTATACTAAGTAAAGTAAGTCAGAATGAGAAAGATAACATATGATATCACTTATACGTGGAATCTGAAATATGGCACAGGTAGACTTATCTACAGAACGGAAACAGACTCACAGACTTGGAGAACAGACTTGTGTTCGCCAAGGGAGAGGGGCAGGGAGTGGGATGGACTAGAAGTTCAGGGTTAATAGATGCAAAGTGTGACACTTAGAGTGAATAGACAATGAGATCCTGCTGTATGTATATAGCGCAGGGAACTATGACCACTTGTAATGGAACATGATGAAAGATAATATGAGAAAGAGAGTGGGTATGGATGTATGACTGGGTCATTTTGCTATACAGCAGAAATTGATAGAACAATGTAAATCAGCTATAATAAAATTTTTAAAAGATGTTGAACATCAAAAAGAAGATTTTTAAACTGTATTGCCTAGGGATTTGGGATTATTTCAACATACAGACCAAAGCCCTTGCCAAATTTTATATCTCTTGGGTTTGCAGTATGTAAAGCGTGTCTCTTTAGTACCTTCACACAACTTGAGAGGAAAACAGCAGTATTTTGAATAGTGATCAATTAAGTTAAAATTGAATTATCACTTTTTTTGTCCGTCAGGTAAAAATCCTAGATGGTATTAGTCTAAATCACATCATGGAGTACTTTAATGTTATTTTCTCTTTGCTTTTTTTCTCTATCAGAGTTTCATCCTCATCTCTTTACCATCTCCACTTTCACTTTTGGCCAAATGTAGAAGTTACTTCTCTTGGACTTTCATTTTCTAATAATAACAAAATTTATTTTCAGTTCCTATGTATTATAATTATTTTCTCCCTTTACTTTCCTATCAGATCATTTGGCTTGAATGAATCATAAATGTTTCTAGTTTCAATTCTCAATTTTTTTCTGTTTCATCTTTAATGAATTTACTATCGTTTCTCTTTTTTGCATGAAGCTGTAGAGTCCCTATTGATTTTTCAAAATCTTAACAGTGTTGACTCCAGCCTGGTCTATATTCTATAATTTTTGTTGTTTCTAGGGCAGATTTACTCTTCAATGATATTTGGGTCAGACTAATGTTCAGATTACCTGCCCTGATTCAACAGCAGATGTCAGGGAAGCTATTTTGAAACTTAAAATGTATTACCAAAAGCTGATTATCACTATTCCTAGAAAAGCTCACTACTTTTCCCCCTTTTATTTCTGATTCCTATAGATGAAATGCCTTCTTATTTGAAGCCTGATAACAGGACAATCGAGTATTTGTTGATCTAGGTTCTTCTGTGTAACTCTAAACTCATGGGGTTTTACGTAAATGCATATCCCTGACTCATTTATCAGTGATTAGCAAAGCATTTGGCAAGTACTGCTATCCTGCTAACTACCCACATACATTGTAGCAGGCATTAATCTCTCTGCTTCAGTTCTTCCTACCTCTTACCTTCTGAGTTGGACTCTTTCAGCTTAAAATTTGTCTGAATGTCAGTTCTTTCTCCAGCTTCTGAGAATAGCATAGACATTTGTTTCATTCTCATAACTCCTCTGAAATCTTTCCCACCTTGTTTGATGCTCTAGATTCTTTGTCAGAATTTAGAGAACAGTCACAGTTTTCTTAAAAAGGAGGATATCCTAAAACTTCACAAATTGGCACTTCGGCATCGTGAAGCAGAATGGTAGATGGTGTGCTATTGCATAGATATTCCGTGTCTGCCTAATACGCATTTTCAGTTGATTGGGTATTTGGTAAAAGTGGGTAATTTAAATTATCTACCTGCAATTTAATTCTTGGAGATCTCTAGTTTTTAATCTTGCAAAAGTGGTTAGTATGCATTTAGACAAAACTATGAATTGGTATGTAATGTAATTTACATTTTTAGTAGTTAAGTTGTAAACTCTTACTCTGTAGTTCACGGATATTTGTTACAAAGTGAATGTTATAGTTTTTAGTACTTTCTTCCATAATCCGTTCAGATTACAACGGCTATGGAGAATGTGCACCGACAATTTGCAGAGCACAGTTAAGGAAGGAGACACACAACATTTTTCAGCTAGTGGTTTGTCCAGATACTGGGACCGGAAGCCTACTTCAAGACAGTGCTAGGTTTAAGCCGCCTGATGAGGAAGGGGAGGAAGCAGTTTCACCTTCAAAGGATTCTTTTGTTTTACTTTAGTGGGCAAATTTAAAGAAATTCCTTTTCAGCAATATATTTTATTAACTAGTTACCTGTCTTTCATCCTGATTACTCTGATTTGGGGTATTTGACTTTCTAAAGGCTTTAGCAATTTTTTTTTGCGCCAGACAGGTTATTTAGCATGCTGTTGTGTTTCTTCCCTACGTCAGTGCACTTGACATCTTTATGGAACTTCTTTGGCTTCTATGATGTGTTTATTATTCCTGCTCTGAATCTACTTTCAGGTGATTGTTCTCTTCTTTAGGAGCTAAGGTCACTTCTGCCTAGACTAACTTCTAAGCCTGAGTTTGGACTGCCTGTAGGGTCATCACGTTAAGATTGATGCATGGATGTAAGATAACCCCATGGGCTGTTTATTACTGGCCCCTCAAAGAGAGGCTTCCTTGATGCTAGAGAAGACATCAGATCTTAGGGAATTTCAAGCAAAAGTCAAATGAACAGATGAAATTGAAATAGGCTTTAGTTTATTATAAAAATTAGGACCAGAAGAGAGACTTTTCACAAACCGCTAGCATAGTTCACTCAGGATCCCAGCCTGAACTGGAGAGAATGTTGTATCTCTCACAGGGAGCCCGAAGAGGATCAGAATGAAGCCAAAAATGGCCAAGGTCTCCAGAAACATTGAAGAGTAAACCATCACATTAGGAAGTAAAACAGCTGTTACTTCTCTTGACGAGACTCATAGAGTATTTTTCTGTTTTTGTAATGCCCTGTGCCTCCATGCTCTGCAGTCTCTCACATATTCTCAAAGCCACCTAATTCACACCTTCATCATCTAAGGTACCAGTACTGGAAGACTAACACTGACCTCTATTCCTGGACGTCTACTGCTCGCCAGGCGCTATTCTTGGTGCTTTCACATTGTCTCATCTTGATCACAAGATCAGTATTATTATCCCTACTTAATAGATGAGGCTGTTAAGCAACCATTTATTCAAGCTAGCAGTTATGTAGCAGGGATTTGAACACAGGCTCTTCTGCTCAGGTTTATGATTTTTCCAGTTCACCTCAGTATAATGTTTTCTTATCTCCTTTCTGTAATCTCTCCTTTGGGAGGCTTATTCCCACTTAGAGTTACTCAGATGCTATTTTCTTTGTTCCCTATTCAGAAATGTAGAGTCACTCTGTTGCTTTTCCTTAATTGTAAATACTGAATTCGAAGTTCTTTCCACACCTCCCCACCTTTTCTTCTATCCTTTTGTTCTGCTCCCACATGGCAGTACTTCATGGAAGTGCTTTTCTTTACCACCACTGATATGCTCTGCAGTTGGAATACTCATTTACATTACTAATATTATGGGATTCCCGTTGCTTTTTATGCCTTTGTGTCTTTCCTTTTGGTTACCTCTCCCACAGATGTTCGATGTTGCTCCTCTCCTAAATATCCTTGCTCAAACCTTTTGTGATTGAATCCTTTTGATTGCTTATTTCTAGATGGCATTCCCTCTTACCTTATAGGGTCATCCCTCACTATTCATGGGGAATTGGTTCCAGGATTCCTGCAGATACCAAAATCCACAGATGCTCAACTCTCTTGTATAAAATAAAATAATATTCTCATGTAATCATGCCAATCCTCCTGTATACTTTGTCATTTCTAGGCTTCTTATAATACCTAATACAGATGCTATGTAAATAGTTGCTGATATGCTGGCAAATTCAAGTTTTGTATTTTGGAATTCCTTTTCTCCAAACATCTTTGATCCATGGTTGGTTGAATCTGCAGATGCTGACATCATGGATCCACAGGGCTGACGATATATTCCTTGTGTATTGTGTTGCTTTGTATTTGTTCTTTGGGTTATTGCAATTAGATATTCTTGTGTTATAAACAACTGCTGAAGCTCCTTTTAGGTGGATACTCTGCCTTTTTTTTTTTTTTTTTTAGTTTCACATTACTTCAAAGCACCTGGTATAATTCTTGATCCAGAGATCATTTAAGCAATACTAACTCATTCCATTTGAAGTCTGTTTTAATCAGATGAAACTAATGGTGTGGTCGTATATTTTAAATCCTGATATTTGCATTAAAAAGAATAATTTTTAATTTGATACGTATAAAATCACATTATACCAAATGGGGTAAAACAAAGCAATCCCCCACTTCGAATGTATAACTATAATTCATTTTGCTTAAAAACTCTTGTATTCATCATGCAGTGACCTCAAACATATGAAGATGTTTGAAATATTTAGATATTGAATGATATCGTTTCCCTCTGATAAGTTTTCTCACGTTTTTTCTTAAATGTATCATTCCTACCAGTGGCATAAGTTGCATGGCAAATACAGACTTCTACTAAAACTTTTAACAGCCCTAGGTACGTCTGCGAGATGAGAGTTTGAGGGTAATTCTTGAAACTGTGCTAATCAATTTCAATCCTGTGTTTTCTTTTTCAGGTTTCCTGAAATGCAGTTTTTCCAACAAGAAAATGTGAGAAAAATTCTTACAGATGTTCTTTTCTGTTATGCTAGAGAGAACGAGCAGTTGCTTTATAAACAGGTAATGAAAATATCGTACAGGTGGCATCCATTGACTCAGAATTTTCTATACAGCTTGACAAATGATAGAGCAATAATGTAGCCTTTATTGTATCCAGAGTTGTATCATAATAGTAAAGCAATCAAAGAGCTGCCTGTCAGCTGCATGGTGAGAAAAGTAAGCTCATTGACGCACATATGCTTCTTCCTTATTATAAGACATTCCACCAAATTGTCTTCTATAAGGCATTCAATCTTTTCTTTCAACTTTTGGGAGTTTGTTTATAAACAGCATCTTTGAAGGCAATCTAGTAATAAAACTTTTCACAGTGTTATATATAAATATTGTTTCTAAGTACAGCATTTATAAATATGTGACATGCCACGTAGGAAATAATCAAATGTCCTTTTACTCTTTTAAATTTACCGATACTGTAACTTCAGAAAGTTGTTTTAAACTTCCTGAAATTTATGTGGTATTCTTCGTGATCTTGATTTTTGAGTCATCTGGTTATTAAAGATTATTGGATTATGTTTATTCCTTTTGAAATGTAAATTATTTCTTTAACATATAAAGAGCTATCTAGGTTTCTACTTAAGCTTATGCTGTTGCAGTAAAATACACAAAAGTTAGATTCTTTTTATGGCCACACCTGCAACATATGGAAGTTCCCAGGCTAGGGGTTGAATCGGAGCTGCAGCTACCAGCCTATGCCACAGCCACAGCAAGGTGAGATCCGAGCTGTGTCTGTAACCTACACCACAGCTTACGGCAACACCAGACCCTTAACCCACTGAACGAGGCCAGGGTTGAACCTGCATCCTCATGAGTACTAGTCGGGTTCTTAACTCACTGAGCCATGATGGGAACTCTGAGTAATATGTCTATATGTCAATTACATGGTAATAGTTATCTTTTAGAATGGGAAATGGAAACAATGTATTCTATTCATAATGGCAAACCAAACTATAAAATGTCTAGAAATGAATTTAACAGTATAGGAACAAAAGCTGTATGAAGAAAACTGTAAATGTTATTGAAGGGTATAAAGCAGGAATTGAATAAATAGGAAAGTGACAGCATGTGGTGGTGAGGCAATAAATAAAAATAATAATTCCTCCCAAATTAATATAAATATGTTATCATTCCAGTGATAATCTAAGTGAGAGATATGATTTGTAAAAAAAACTGAACACGGTTATTTTGAATGCAGTGCCAAAAAACTTTACAGTAACTTTAATGGCGATGATTTACCTAGTGGTTAAGCGCACTGGGTCTAGATTCAAATCCTTTTCTTCCCTTTCCTTTAGCTCCATTGTTTTCTAGCTACAAAATTGTGGGCAATATACTTAACTTTTCTAATCTTTAATTTGGTTTATGGGGACAATAATAATATTGGCTTTGTAGACTTGAAAGCACGTGGTGCTAAGAGTTTCTGTTGGTAGTTGCGGTGGTTATTATTATAGTCATCATTAAAGACACAGGAGTTGCCACAGAATTTAGGGGAAGGGGTAGTGGCACAGGGAGATATGAAAACTGTTACAAATGTTCTGTGATCAAACCAATGTGACAGTAGTATGGGAACTGAGAAATAGATCGGTGAGACAAACTAAGAACAGGTCCAGTTATAAATGAGATGTTAGTATAAGACAGGACATTTCGTTCAATGGAAAAGGATATTGACTTGTTATATTTCGCTTTCCATCTAGAAATAAGATTAAATTATACCTTTATTGGAGAATGAATTCTAAATGGAGTAAAGATAAAATTGTAAAAACTAAAATTACATAAAAAGCCTGGGAAAACACTGAGGAGAATTTTTTATAATCTCAGATTAGGAGAGGCCTTCCCAAGCAAGACAGGCTTTTCAGGCCAGATATAACCAAAAAATGCCAAAAAAGAGACTGGGAGAAAATAAATCTCAGTCGGTGTAGGATTTTTTGGAAACCAAAAATAGAAAATTCCGTCTAGAATGACTTAAAAGTCTAAGGATGTTAT
Organism: Catagonus wagneri; assembly: GCA_004024745.2. Taxonomy (NCBI): domain Eukaryota; kingdom Metazoa; phylum Chordata; class Mammalia; order Artiodactyla; family Tayassuidae; genus Catagonus; species Catagonus wagneri. The sequence goes on along the minus strand of PVHT021183699.1, from coordinate 4,987,899 downwards.
TAACACACTTTTCAAGAAGTCTGGCGGGCAGAGTGGTTCTGCAGTTTCTGTTGGTTCAGTAGCTCAGACTCTTCAGCAATGATACAGGTTTATTTTTATTTTCCTCTTCTCATTGTGTTGGCTTCTTTCATCAAGCCTATATGTCTCCTTGTTGCCCCTTCTCTTCTTTCAAATATTCGGAAATACCTCACAGTAGAAGATTTGATGATAGCAAATCAAGTCAGGATAAAATTATCCCAGGGTATACGTTGTTTCCCTTTTTTCTTTAGAGAAAGAGAAAGCAAGGTTAAGGAGTCTTATAATAGTGGAAACAAGTTCCAGGGACAAGGAACAAAAATGTGGTAATTGCACACTCCGCCATTTGTGGTGCTTGCAGCCCACTGCATTTGTCAGGAAGACTAAACAGTAATATGGAAGGTCAGATTCTTGATAATTTAGACAAAGCCTATCAATTACCAAATAGGAAAGTATTAATGTCCTCCTGAGTATCACATTCTGAAACTTAAATGGCTCCCTGTACATGTTAAAAATTCTGAAGATTTTTTACATAGAAAGAATCCCTTGTTGTAAAAGGATTGAATATTTAGCCAGATCAAATTGAAGAAAAAACCTTGAGTTTCATCACAAGCTGTTAAAGCTATTATTTTGTACTAGGTGACACCCCGTTTAACATCGACCATATTGTTAATAGTTATGGGATTTTATTGAATTAATGAGACTGTTATCATGTAGTAGAATGTCTTGCTGAGTTAATTGAAACTGCAGAGATTATATAAATGGTATTAATGAACTTTGACTGCCTGATGCCTCAGCTTTAATAAAGACTGCTTGGTGGGCTAAATGAACACAGGCAGATAAAAGAACAGGTTCAATTTTGTGAGCCTACAGGCTGTTGATGAAGAAAACTTTGTTACCTTTATTTTCAACTGGCATGAGTTTGGAGTGCAGTGACTACTAACCATCCAGCAAGGATAAAGGCTGTAAGGAGGTACAAACACTGAGACTATAGATGGAAGCAAAATAGACATTTTAGGAACCAAGGGGTATACTGACAATTCATTCTTTTTTTATTATGCTCTGTCAAATTTACAGCATATTGAATTTGTGATCGTTCTTTCTAGACAGTTATCTTTTCCATTAAAGATGTCTGTTTGCTGGCAATTTGTGATTATTTTTCAGGTTTTACTAGTCTAGAATTCAGAGTAAAACCAACAATTTCCTCTAGGTCTTATTGAGAAAAATATCCCTAGTTTAGTTGGAAGTCAACACTGAATTTGTAAAAGGTCTTAATGGTATTTAGGGGACTCTTAATGCCCGTTGTACAAAATGCCCCCTTATTTATTGATGGGAAATATTGGCATGTGATTCAGTATTATTCTTGTTCTTTTTTCATCATACTGTAGTTCAGCTTTTACCAGTATATTGGTAAAATGAAATACCTTACTGTATTAAGTGGCAGCTGTTTTATCCAGTCAGTCACTATGCAGTGAGCACCTTTATGTGCTGAGCTTGTAGTAGGAGCTGCGTTTTTCTGCGTATGCTTTTCTGTATGTTTGTGTGTACGTGTACGTGTACGTGTACGCATCACTTGTCCCAGTTTTTAACTACAGTACTTCTCTGCTCATTTTATTATGGTGTGTCTTGCTGTCTAGACCGCAGGGTCCATAATGATTAGGAACTTGCCTAGTTCATTCCCTTTTGTGCTCCCAGCGCATCGTAAGTAGTTAGTAGATAATTTTTGGAGTAAATGAAGGTGAGTGATGCATGAACAAATGGAGGATCCAGAGAGAGTGGTGTTGCAGTAACAAGAGGGAAGAGAACATTCAAAGAAAGTGAGAAGATGCGTTTAGGCAAGAACTGTTTCTTACCAGCTGTAATTAGTTAGAAGGCATATTGCAGGGAAAAGTTCCATTCAGACTATCACTGCCACCACCACCACCACCACCAGCAGCAGCCAAAACCTAGAAGTAAACCTAGTAAAAACTATACAGTTGTACACGTTTTTGGATTGGAAATCTGGTGTTCTTAAAACTATCTGTTTTTTCAAGTTAATTTTAATGCAGTGGCGAAAAACCTGGGAAATGTAACAAAAAAGACTGAGAGTTAGCATCCTGAATTGGTCAAGAACTGTTACAAATCATCAGGGAAAAGGAAACACATTATTAGGAGAAAATAGGCAATTCATTAAATAAAAATGGCCAATAAAATGTTTGTGCTCAGTCTCACTAGCATTTAAATAAGTTAAAATGACCATTTGACTGTGAAATTTGATAGAATTTTTTAAAAACTCTTTACACAGATGAGGGTGTAAGAGATGGTGATTTTTATGCCTTAAAGTAAGGGAATTCTTTCTGAAGGCCAGGTTAGTTGGTTAATTGTATATATCTGAGACCTTAACAAATGTCTTATCTCACTTACCCAGAAATTCTGTTCCTACAGACTTTATCCTAAGGAAACTATCAGAAATAAGCAAAGTGATTACCAAAAGGTTATCTATCATGGTTTTTAATTTTCTTTCTTTCTTTTCTTCTTTGGCCCTTCCGTCTCCCTTCCTCTCTCTTTTTTGTTGTTGTTTGCTTTCCTGTAGTTTTTTTTTTTTTTTTAGTAACAAAACTATAATTACATTGAAGATTAAAATTGTGGCACTTGGTCATTGGAATAATTTGAGCTACAAACCCTCATAATGATTTTAAAACGCACTAGCAACACTTATTAGTTCCATTCTTTCTGGGTCTCTACCAAGTTCTAAGGAATAGGCTTTTTAAGGCTTGTTTAGTAGGAGATGGAAAGTGACGTGTGGTGATTTCTCCTAGATCACAAGTACATTGTCAGTAGATCATAAATAATTTTGTAAGAATGTCAGTAAGTTCTTTTATTTCAAGGCTAGTGATAACTTGTAAATGAACTCTGACAGAGTTTGCCTTCATGTTACTTTACGGTAAGAACTAGCCTCCTGGAGTTCCCATTGTGGTGCAGTAGGTTAACGAATCCGACTAGGAATCATGGGGTTGCGGGTTCAGTCCCTAGCCTCGCTCAGTGGGTTAAGGATCCGGCATTGCCGTGAGCTGTGGTGTAGGTTGCAGACGCGGCTTGGATCCCGTGTTGCTGTGGCTGTGTTGAAGGCCGGCAGCTACAGCTCCTGTTAGACCCCTAGCCTGGGAACCTCCATATGCTGCGGGTGTGGCCCTAGAAATGGCAAAAAGGCAAAAAAAAAAAAAAAAGAACTATCATCCTGTGCTGTAAATAAATAACATAGAGGTGCTGGACTGTGCAGAGAGCCATGTGACTATCCTTTCGTCCCAGCAGACTTTCTCTCATCCACCAGCAAACACTTTCTCTTCTTTCTGCTTCCTTATTTTATTACTTCCTGTCAGGGTGGGGTTTTGTCTTGCCTTTTCAGAGAAGGTCATCATGGACAAAAGGAAAATCATAATTTACTCACTTTAAGAAAAGGCAGAAAAGAGTATAATCTCTTTTCAACTTGCTGAAATATATTTTTGGGAAAATATATATTTGGGAAATATATATTTGGGAAAATATCTCAACAGGGCAAGTCACTGATGTAGAATATTTTATTTCCTTATGATAATGGATAAATAATGCATTTTTATAATACCCTTTGAAATACTTAGTAATTAATATGCCTTTTTGTTTCTATGCCTATTCATGTTACCCATAGACGAATAAAATATAAGAAAAAAGAAAGTTGTATTGGTAAAATCACTAAATAAAGAGAAGAGTAACCTCATAGCTTAAGTAGACAGGAAAAAAAATTATGGCCATCGTCTGATTAAACGTGTAGAATATCTTACTTTAAAAACTTTGTTTTCCACCATACCTGGTTTTATTATCCAACATTTCCAGCTAGCTGACTTCAGCTCTTCCTAAATCTACAGACATCCTAATTTTGAGCCATTATGTAATGAAAACATTGGATGTAATTTCCTTAGGTCTACAGTTCTTAGTTGCCCTTCTTACTGCAGATCTTTACACTGTAGCTCATGATTATAATTTGCATAAATGAAATTCATATTTATGAGTACAGATCGTGAAGCAACTGACAGGTGCAAGGTTGTCTACCATGCCAATTTATTGTTTGTTGTGCCATTTAAAAGAGAACTGCTCTCCATGTTTTAAAGAAGAATACATGCTGTGGTTGAATTTGAATCAAATTCTAAAAGTAAATAAAATCTCATTTTGTAGCTTTTTGTTTCCGTACTTTTCTGTATACTGTGGAAATGCTGGTGGTGGGATCGACTGCAAAAGCTCTTGGCTCAGCTGATTCTGTCCACTAGTGACTGGACCCCCCCCCTTGCTGTTCCAGGGCATGCACGAGCTGCTGGCGCCCATAGTCTTCACCCTCCACTGTGACCACCAAGCCTTTCTTCACGCCAGTGAGTCTGCACAGCCAAGGCAAGTTTTTAATATGAGCTCCTTCTATTTCCTCAGTCCTGCAACCGTCTTCTTTTATTTCAACATCTTGTACATTGTAGGTATTTTGTAAATTGTGAAATTTGGTTGTGTTTCATGTGGCTGGTTGTTAACTCCACTTACTAATCATCCGCTGTCAGCAGTGGAGCAAATTTGGAATCGTAAATATCTCTGCAAGTCTTAGAGCTGCACCAAAGGAAGACGTATAACTTATGGATCAAGAGGAAATTTTTGTTGTAATGGCAAAGTGCTACTGATTGCTCTCTTCCTATATGCCATCGTCCAGTGACCCATTCTCTCACGTGAGAGAACCTTATCTGTGAGATAACATGTCCTCACCAGATTCCACTCAGTTCAGGTCAGAAGTAAGAGAACAGTTCCACAAAGAGCCTCCATTTCTAAATAAACAAAAATGGCTTCTCCCGTTTTCGAGATACATTAATTTATTTCCAGCAAATAACATTAGTAATTGTCTTTAACTTAGGCTGATTGTTAGAATTTTATTTTCTAACATAAGATATCCTAACTAAATGGGCCAGAGAAGAATTCAGGACGCATATTAGAAGTCGAGAGCTGAGGGATTATAAAACCTAGTCAGATACACTCCACAGGCTAGTCCATCTTCATGCAGCAGATAAAACTAACACATAACATTTATCTATGTGTTTATCTCCACCATCTTTTTAAATCAAATATAGCCATTCATCTTGCTGAGCTGTGTTAGGGCGTTTGTCAAATCAACTTTTGTTGACCATGTTACAGATTAGTATTTTCTTGTTCCTTGGAGTTTTTCTAATTATACTGAATTTACTAGATCTGACTATAGTAACCATATCTTTATTGCTATTGCTTCCCTTATTCTAAAGTATGGTAAGGATGAAGTTATTAGTATTGGGATCCTGTTTTCATCACAATTTTATCTTTTTAAAAACATATATATATGCAGAATATATAGGAAAGTATATATAATGGAAAATAGCTTTTAAAGGACTTAGCCATGCTTCTTTAGTTGTTTCAATCCTTTATAAAGTAAAAGCAACAGTAAAATAGATTTGGAAGAGGTGCTATCACTGATTAATGGATGTTAAAATATAATAAATGTAGAAGCCATTAAAGAAAATAAATTAATGCTTGATATGGGCTGTTTGACCTATTTTTTTGTTTAGTTTTGGACAAGTGATAGATTGTAGAGTAATCAATTTATTCTAGACTAAGCACATTCAAAGTATGTATTGTCACAGTTAGTGTTTGTTATTTGGAATAATTAGATGGTTACCTCATTGTGGTATAGGCAGGCAGCTAATTTGTTTTTGATCTTTATAGAAAGAAATGATTTTATTTGTTGATGGAGTTGCTCTTTTTATTAAAAAAGGCTGACTTTTTTTCACTGACACATTATGTGAAAGTTGGCTTATGAGTATAGCATAAGACAACCTCTGCATTGCTTTCAATTAAAAAAAATTGACACATTCCGATTGCTTGTGTTGCTTTTTTAAGTGAGGAAATGAAAACTCTCTTGAACCCCGAGTACCTGGAACACGATGCCTAGTAAGTACAAAAGTTTTCTGTTATGTTTATTTTTTATGCCATTTTTACTGTAATGAAAGTTTGACATTAATATTATGTTTTTCTAATTTTTAGTGCAATGTTCTCACAACTTATGGAAACTGCTGAACCTTGGTTTTCTACTTTTGAGCATGATGGTCAAAAGGTACATTTTATAACATGGATCTTTTCAATATATTGAGGGAACAAATGATTTCAGTGAGTAACAAATATGATCAGAGAATAAAAGATATTATTATTACTGTAAAAATGAAAATATAAAAATAGCTATGGAATAAGTTTGAACTGGAGATCTACATCATATCTCTAATATCGATGGATATGCAAAGATGTAATATAAAACATTTCGTATAAATAGAAGCTTTATATATTATATATGGAAGTATAATTTCTTAAAAATTATTATAAATTTTGAATGAAAAGTGCATTTATCTACTTGGTCTGTGCTGTCCTGGTAAGTTACTAGGTACTGCAATGCATACATAAACGCTGTATCAGGCTGTTTTATTAATACACTGCTATTGAATTTATATGTTTAACATCAATACCATTTATCTTTATTCTCTCCTACTCTTATTTTTTAACTATAATTTTTACTGTAAAATAATAAACATACCATGACATTTACCTTTTTAAAGTGTGGTACAGTCACAGAGTTCCACAAACGTCCCCACTATCTAATTTCAAAACATTTTCAACACCCCAGAAGAAGATCACATACCCATTAGTAGTCATTTCCTGTTTCCCCCTTTAGCTTCTCACTCATCTATCTCCTATTTTTTGAACTTGTCTCTTCTGGATGTTTCATATAAATGGAATCATACAACATGTGACCCTTTGTGGCTGACTTTTCCCGCTTAGCATAATGTTTTCAAGGTTGCTTCATGTTGTAGCATGTCTCAGTACTTCATTCATCTTCGTGGCTGCATAGTGTTTCATTGCATCGACATATATACCATGTTCTGTTTTTCCATACATCAGTTGGTGGACATTTGGGTTCTTCTCACTACTAAGAATAGTGTTGCTCTGAACATTGTGTAGAAACTTTTGTGTGAACATATGTTTTCAGTTATCTCGGCATATCTCTTGGAGTAGAATTGCTAAATTAGCTATCATTTTAAACAAACATACATGCTAACTTAGAGATCATTATGGTCTTTTCATTGTTATTACACAATATTGGAAAAATTGCAGATTATTCTGGCATGGGATATTGTGAAGAGTTTTGGGTATATTATTTTCTGTATGAGTAATTTCCTTTATGTTGGTATAATTGAGTGCATTCTGGTTAGACACCATGTATTTACTCAATCCCTTCATCCTTTCCCTTTGCAAATGAAATAGATAACTAATGCTTTTTCTGCCTTTGGTCTAGGTCAGGGTGAACTGCTGTCTGCAGGCCAATTTGGCCTGCCATCTGTTTTTGTACAGCTTGTGCGTTAAAAATGGCTTTTACATTATTAAATGGTTGAAAAAATATCAAAAGAAGAGTAATAGTTTGTGACATATGAAAATTATATTTAATTCAAATTTCCGTGTCCATCAAAAAGTTTGGGATATAGACATGCCTGTTTGTTTATTTACTTACTGTCTTTGGCTCCTTTCTCGTTCCAGCGGCAGAGCTGGGTAGGTGTAACACAGGCTGTGTGACTTCTAAAGGCTAACATATTTACCACCTGACTCTTTACAGAGAAAGTTTTCTGACCCCCAGCCTAGGTGATAAAGTCTTCCTTCAGTGATATGTCAAGATGCTATATTCTGTAAGGGTTATTAGAGGGGAAGCTTGCTGTAAGCATGTGTGATGAACTCCTTTATGTTTTGGAACAGTAACTTCACATTCTTGGCTGGTGATTTGATGTGGTCAGAGTATTTTTACACATTTAAATACAGGCCTCCTGATCATTTTATAAAATGCAGGGGTCATTCTGTATTTTATAACTGATTCGTAGTATCTGAGAAACTGAATGATAAAAATGTGAAGGCTCCCTTGTTTTAGTTTTACTTATTCATGTTGCTTTCACTGAATCAATCCATGAAAATGGCTAAGACAACACAAAGACATTGTTTTATTGAAGAACACATAGATGTGACCTCTGAGAATTTGTTAATTTCTTGTGTATATCAGTACATAATATATTTCTAAAAAGCATGTCTAGGGAATCCCTTTTTCATCCTCCCCTTTTTATTCTATTTCATGCTTCTATCATCTTTTTAAAAAGAAATTTGAGAAATTAATGTATCACTCCTTCATTCAGTTCTTCTGGTTCCTTCGAAAGTTTGATTATATTCACTATGCGTGCTACCTAGTTCAGTGACATACTTTTTGTAGTAAGACTTTCTTGAGGAGTTCCCTTCGTGGCTCAGTGGTTAACGAATCCGACTAAGAACCATGAGGTTGCGGGTTCGATCCCTGGCCTTGCTCAGTGGGTTAAGGATCCGGCGTTGCCGTGAGCTGTGGTGTAGGTTGCAGACGCGGCTCGGATCCCGCGTTGCTGTGGCTGTGGTGCAGGCTGGCGGCTACAGCTCCTGTTAGACCCCTAGCCTGGGAACCTCCATATGCCGCAGGTGCTGCTCTAGATAAAGGGCAAAAAAAAAAAAAAGACTTTCATGAAAAAGGAAATGTTGTTTTGGTTTACAAAATAGTGGTAAATCATCATCTCGCTGCATTCCTCAGTTTGTGGCCTGGCACTGAGATCAGAACACACTTTGAGTATCACTAATAAGTGGTTAGAGAGGTTTTCTAGTTTTATGGGTAATTGAAGCTGCCTCACGTGATCCTTTTTGTAAATGCAAATAGCATCCTTTATGATAAGAAATCCTGAGGATAAGGAAGTGTTTTTCATGAACTCTATCTTTACTTTTTTGATTTTGCTGTTAGACAAGCAAAGCTGTTTCTCATTTAAGTGGTCATAAACATTACTTTCAAATTTTTAAAATTTAAGATTTTTAAATAAATATTCTGAACTCAGGGGAAATCTCTTATAACTACAGTTTGTATAAACCTATAGTTCTTAGACTACTCAGGAGTCCCTCTTAAGTATCTGAAGAATGGGCTACATATGCTGCTGATTTCATGACAGCTCATTCTGTTCTGACTAGAAATTGATAATATGATTTCATAAAGTTAAACATTTTTAACAGATGAATTTAGAATTATTCTCTCCAAAGCCAGCAGTTACACCTCTTAGAACGAGTTTATTGAAGATCCACAGAAAGATGAGTAGATCAGTCATCTGCTCCCATGCGATTATTAGAAATCTTGTCTGACTCGCGTCTCTACCACACATTGTGTGGTGTTCAGCCCACAAGTTTCCTCAATAAAGAAAAACTACATGACCAAAGTATACAAAATGTCCAAGTGCTTCTTTTTAAAGGAAATTTGGCCTTAGTGGATAGCATGTTACAATTAACGTGTTTTCCACCAGCCTGATTATTACACCTCTTAGGTAGAATTCCAAGGGTTTTTTATTTTGTAGTTCTTCCCTCCAGATGACGAGGGCAAGAGCTTTACCTTCTTTATTTTTGTGCCCTGGAATCTGGTCCAGTGGCAAAAAGACAATATTCCTTTTAGAGAGCTCACAGTTTAGGAGGCAGAGCATTAGAAAAGCATCCTGGGGGAGCTGAGAAGATGATAAAGAACTAGGACCTGGCACTTGAGCCAAATCTTTAAATATACTTGGGGCTCCTCATGGAAACACTGGGAGGGGCTATTTCAGGCAGAAGAGCGGCACCCCCTGGGACTACTAGGAGCACAGAGGAATGGAGGCTTGCCAGGTAATAGCCTTGCAGACCCGGCTAAAGAAGGTGGACTGTTTTGTTTTGTTTTTTCCTGGAGTGTAAATAATAGGAACCTGTTAAAGAGGTTTAAGGAGGACTGTATGGGATATCCGAATATCTGCTTTAGATAGATCATCTGGCATTTTGGAGGTTGGATTTAAAAGCAGACTAACCTGGGGGCATCAAGGTCAGGAGAAAAGCAATGATTAAGGGCCCCACATCAGGTTACAACAAGCAAAAGAAAAGACATACCTAAGTCCTCCGAGTGGTTCTGAGGAGCCAAAATTGGCAAATGAGATGTTCTTACTGAAGATGGGTTGAGGGTAGGCATGGGGAAAGAATGAACATGTTTTTGAGTGGAAGATGCTGAGCCCTGTTGTGGGCCTGCTAGATTGGAGACCTTTTTGGCAATCTAAGATTCTCCATGGACTTCTGAGTGTATGGGAGGTACTCTATAGAGTTCTACGTTTTGAATACAGATGAGGAAGCCTTCGGAAAATGGGTTTTGGTAGAAGCACTGTGTGACTGAGCTCATATAAGCAGAGAATAAAACTAAGACCAGAACTGTACAGAAAAGCAGCATTTGTGAAACAGAAACAAGAATTTGAGCTAGAGAAGTAGACTGAGGGTGAGTGGTAGGCAGACAGTCAGGAGAGAGTGATGCTATAAATCCCAGTATTGCAGAGAGGGAGAAATTGGGGACTGACCATCAGAAGAAAAGTCAGACGTAGTGCATTAGGGCAAGTTCTCAGATTTGAGGGGCTAGTTGAACTTTACATGAAAGTATTACCAGGAGTTACATTTCTGTCTTTCTTAATATGGGCTGTGTGATGGCAGGAAGGGCAGTTGTAGTTGGTTCACACAATTTTGTTGTTGTAGTTTTTAAGTTGGCTATAATTTTGGTCTGGAGAATTTTAAAATCTTTCAAAAGACTGAGAAGATCTTTTTTTCTAGTACTGGTTTACTTTATTTCCTGCCTCTCTTACAGTTTTGAGAGCTCAAAGTAAAATGGTTTTCAATTACTGTTTTTTCTTTGTGTTTAAACCTTATGCCGTAAGAAGTATGTTTTCCTCAGAGTATTCCATTTAGGTGCTATGACTGCTGATTAGACAAACTGGCCATGGACAGACACACTAGTGGCTGCCACCTCCAGCCAAGATTATCTTTTAGGACTTAGTGTCACCAGAGAAACTGGTCAAGGGAATACAAACAGAAAATATCTTAGAAGATGTTTCCTGACCTTTACTCTATGTACACAGTCATCTGTGTGACAATCCACCTATTATTTCCCATTTTAAGCCTTTGTCCCGAGTTGATTAACGTAGTTGTTGGTTCTTATTTAAACTCCCATTGATAAGTACCTTCAAGAATAATGTCCATGCATTTGTTAATTTCACATTGAAATAATCTACTTTTTCCTGTTTTTAGGGGAAAGAAACCCTGATGCCTCCTATCCCCTTTGCTAGACCGCAGGATTTGGGGCCAACAATTGCTATTGTTACTAAAGTTAACCAGATCCAGGATCATCTACTGAAGAAGCATGATATTGAACTTTACATGCACCTGAACAGACTAGAAATCGCGCCACAAATCTATGGGCTGTAAGTATTCAAGTTTAAATTTCAGCAACACCTAATTTTGATTGATGGTGGTTCCTGTATGTTTCAGATTCACAGAAGGAAGAGTAAAAGCGATCCCAGCCCTATTTCATTTCAGATTTCCTTTGTGTTCTGTATGCCAGTCTGTGCTCATTGCATTCATACCTCAACTACTGTTACCCCTTTGTTACAGAGGAAGGAACCAAGTCAGATTCATTTCCACTGAGCCACGATGGGAACTCCCAGAAGTACATTTCTAAAAGTATAGTAAATGGAGTTCCCGTCGTAGCTCAGCAGTTAATGAACCCAACTAGCGTCCATGAGGACATGGGTTTGATTACTCAACTCACTCAGTGGGTTAAGGTTCTGGCATTGCCGTGAGCTGTGGTGTAGGTCGCAGACGCGGCTCAGATTCTCCATTGCTGTGGCTGTGGTGTAGGCCGGCGGCTGCAGCTCTGATTGGACCCCTAGTCTGGGAACCATATGCTGCAGGTGCAGCCCTAAAAGACAAAAAGACAAAAGAAGTAAATAAATAAAAAATAAAAGTGTGGGGTCAATGTCCCTTAGTGACAATAATGTATTAATTTTCTTTAGCCATATGACTTGTGTAACATGCTCTAGAGGAAGAATATGGAACCTGTCACCCTTGGGTGTGTGTGTGTGTGTGTATGCATTTGGTGGCTTATAACGTGAGTAGGCAAATTAGTAAGATAAATAAATATGGATTAGTTGTGTAGTGGCACAGACAACACAAGGATCCTTTAAAATGAAACAATATGTGCCTTCCTGTCTAGTGCTGGGCAGTTCCTTGGTAGATATTTCCTGCAAATCCCTTCTCTCAACTACATAGAACATGGAAAATGGAGAAGATACTGCTGAGACAGATTTACATAGTAGGTGCTCACTGAATATGAATTTGTTATTTGAATTAGGAAGAACTCAAGCCAGAGGTTTAGAACCAGAGCAGAGGCCATTCATTTAGCCCAAAGAAAAGCATGTCAATGAGTGTTTTATGTTCTCATGTTACACAGAATCTATCACTGATAATAACTTAGCTGTTACTTTTCTCTGGAAGCTCTGAGCTGTGTCTGCTCTCCTGTTTTAATGATGCTTGTGTTCATTTCTGTGACTTAAGCTTGACTTCATCATTGAAAGCAGCTCCCTCATTCCCAGTGGAAGTGAGAAAGTTGTGGGGGGGGGGTATGAGTCCTGGACAGCACTGTGGGTTATTCATTAACTGATGTTTATTATGCTTGTAAGTCTAGCTAACATATTTATGATTATAGAATAAAAATTTATTTTAAAATATGAAGTGGCAAGGTCGAGAGGCAAATCCTGTATTCTTCTCTACTGTGTACTCAAAGAATTGATTCGGTCAAATACAGAAATCCATTTTATGGCCTCAAAAATTGTTTTCTATTCTAGAAATTGGTCTTAAGTGTTGGGGAAAAGAACTAATGTTGGACATGTTTATTATTTCTCTGAAATGCTCTATTGTTTGTTACCTCTTTGGCCCAGCTGGTGCTTTATGATTGTGGTGGTCAGCGTGTGGACTTGGGTGCAGTGATTTATAACCAGTGTGTGTTCTAGTTTCCTCACCAGACTTTAGTTCCCATCAGTTTTCTCTTCATCATAATCACTCATAGAGCTTCTTTGACTTCAACAGCCAGCACCTTCCTATAAAATTCTATGATCCATGACATAATCACTTTTAGTCCTTTCAACTTTATTTTTCAGCAGTACTAACAAAATCAGGGCTCTCAGTAACCATAATTGACTCAGTTATCCCTTTATTTTTGCATAGAATCTCATCTGCATTATCTAAAATATATGATTTTTTCAGTTTTGAAGAAGTCACTTATTCTCTTAATTAGTCTGTACTACATTTTATAGTGCAAGGACTTTGCTTACTCATTTCATTTTTTAAATTTGTTTTTATTATTTCTATTTGTGAGGCAAAGTGGTTGGATTTTCCTGTCTTTATGCTTCCCTAACTTTATCACCTGTATATTTCCTATTGCTGACTGTTAGGATCTTTGGGGCCAAAAATAATATGAATGTAGTATAAAATAGCAGTTTAGAAGCTCAAGCTTTGAAATGAATCAGACCTGTTTAACCGCTTCGAGACTTGATTTCTTTATCTGTGAAATGGAGATTAAAAATAATGGTACCTACTTTGTGGGATGCTTGTGAAAATTAAATTATACAAAAATCATAATATTCGATATGTAGCAAATAGTATTATGTATAGCACTGCTTTGGTTATCATCATCTATCATTATTGTCGCTTAATCAGGATACCATGGCTCTGTGACTGTGATGAACCCTTCCAGCTCTGGCTTTGGCTTTCAATGTTTTCTTCCTAATGCAAAAAAACTTCTGCTCAAGTGGAGACATAGTAGCTCTCTTTGGACCAGTGCTTCTAAAGAGATAGTATGGAAGTTAAGAGTAAACTTTTAGAAGCAGATCATAGCAATTTGATATAATAGTTTTATGTCCTTGAACCTAATAAATATTGTAGGTCTTTATTTCATGGAAATGAGTTGAAATTGTTTGTTTTGTTTTCTATCATGGAAAAGATATATATGTATATTTATACACACACACACAAACACACACATTTTTTTTTCTTTTTTAGGACCACACTTGCAGTATATGGAAGTTCTCAGGTTAGGGGTCGAATCGGTGCTTCGGCTGCCAGCCTACACACAGCCACAGCAATGTGGGATCCGAGCCGTGTCTGCATCCTACACCACTTCTCACAGCAACCCACTGAGTGAGGCCAGAGATCAAACCCTTGTCCTCGTGGATACTAGTTGGGTTCATTACTGCTAAGCAATGACAGGAACTCTCATGCAAGTAATATACAAAGCTAAATAATTATTGATGCTACTATCTATTCCTGTTGGGAGAAAGTTTGTTCAAACGGTGGAGAAAGTGTTATTTAGCAAAATGAAATTATAGCCCATGTTGAGTCCAGGTTTCTAATTTTAGTCAGTCTTTAGCAGTTATATGATACATTAAAATGTATTTAAGTTTGCTTTCTGATGTAGCTATGGTTATCTTTTTAAAAAAGATTTTACAATTACCCCATTTTTAAAAGTAGTGTTTTTCTGTTTTTTGTAGAACTTATGTGGAAGTCTCCTGATGTGGCAGATATGCCATATGTGAATGCATTTGCTGCATTTTACTAATAAATTATTTAACAAAATTAGATTTAATAATTACATAAAAATATTAATTGCGCAAATATTGCTGAAAGTCATTCCAAATTAGCTTATCTCAATTTTAAATAAACTGATGATATTTATCTTGAGATACGGGAATAAGACCCCTTGAAATCTTGAATGCTCTAAAATAACTTACTTATTAATGCTATCATTTTATGTATTTAAGTGCATTAGCCCCTGGATAATTGTACTGATGTTTCTGTTAGGAAATGGTAAGTCAACTTACTATTTAGGTTAAACAAAGTTAATTTGCAATTAAATATTTAATACTTTCTAGGTGATAATATAAAATAGTATTTCCTAAAAGTAATTTATACTTTTTCCATTAACTTTATGAAAGATTACTCTTGTTGCACTTAAAATGAAATTTCTCTTACTTTCACTCACATAATTAACATCTGGAGTTATCTTTTGTTTGCCAATTATTGGTGAGTGTTAGGTTTTTTAAAAATTAAGTTCTGGGGGGGGCCTATCAGTGCACACTGACTAATTTCCAGAGTACAACATTGATTACATCATTTCCAACTTTCCAAGGTAATTTTTTTTGGTATCTTCATTTTTAATATAGAATAAGAATGCTGTGTAATTTCTTCACTCAGGAATTATTTCTTGTGCAAAAGCCTCTAAAGTATTACTGTGACAGTTCCATCCCTGAGTGCATACTTGTTGAGTCCAAAATACCCTTAATCACAGCAGATTCAAATATAGATTCAAGACTGTTTTCTTAATACTATAAATATTATTTTATAAAGAGACCAAAAATTAAAGTTTAAAAATAACAATTTTTTTCTAGGCCAAAGTAACTTTCTTTTATTGTTACCCTTAAATATATTGAATCTGTATATTTTCAACTACATTTTAAATTTTGATATAAATAGAATACATAATAAGCATCTGTGGGATATGCAATTAATGTCACTTTTGAGAAAAGACCCTCATAACACACTTGGGCTTTGGCATTCTTAAATTACCAGTTCTTTACAGCACTCATGGGATAAATTCCATATCTCCCAAATGTTTATTATGCATCTTCCATTTCCCTATTTCCTATTTTCTGGATTAGCAGTTGTTTTGTTTTGGTGGTGTCTAGTAATGTAACTGAGGGGGTTTTGGGTTATTGATAAATCATCTGCTGAGTTGTGGTATAGTTTCACAATATTTATATCATAGTGTACTTGTTCTAACACATATCAGTGTGATTATATATGATCACCAAAATTTTTAAACATATTTAAGTATAAAGATGTGGTAGAATAAAGAACTCCCACTTATCAAAGTCAGTATAATTACCCACCTTAAAAATTATCTTGGGAGTTCCTGTTATGGCTCAGTGGCCTAAGGACCCATCATTATCTCTTTGAGGATGCAGGTTCAATCCCTGGACTTGCTCAGCAGGTTAAGAATCCGATGTTTCTATAAGCTGCCGTTTAGGTCGCAGATGCAGTTTGGATCCCGCATGGCTGTGCCTGTGGTGCAGACCAGCAGCTGCAGCTCCGATTCAAACCCTGTCCCGGGAACTTCCATGTGCTGCAGGGACGGCCCTAAAAAGAAAAAAAAAAATTCTCTCAACTGTTTAGGAAATAGCTTCCTATTCTAAGTACAGTTAATGACTGAAATATTCTTTTCTTTTCAATGAACTTTATATTGTATATTAAACGTAAACTACAGAATGAGGGGTTAGAAGGTGAAGGTCCAGCGATAACTTGTTGCCATACAGGTGGACATTCCCCCAAAAACCCTAGGCATTTCCCCAAAATTGCTCCTTATGAACAAGTATATCTTCCCCCTTCTATATGAAGAAATATAATTAAGAATTATGGGAAAGAATGATGAATTATCTGAAATTATGATCAATAATTGTTAATACTGTTTCCTATGGAATAGGCATTGTACGAAAGGCTTTATATCAATTATCTTATTTATCCTCACAGCACATTGGGAAAAGTGCTGTGATCATCTCCATTTTGTAAATGAGGGAATCAAGGCATATATAGGCTTATTTAGATCAACTAGCTACCAGGAAGCTGGGTGAGGCTTTGAACACTTGAGCCTGCATTCACACCCTAATTTGACTAGGATTGTGAGTGTGGTAGAAAACTAAGATACCCAAAGACGTTATGTAGCAGACTGGGCCACGAGTCAAATGCAGGTTGACCAGATAAGTAAATAGTTGTAAGGAGGAGCCTTGTTAGTGGTGATCCAAAACGAGGTTAAGAGGAAATGGATAGTCGAGGGCACTGGACAGCCCAAGCCATAGCCATGCCAAGAATCAGGGAAGAAAAACTCAGATCTTCGATGCAGAGGTAGCAGCGACAGAGGTATAGCTAAAATAATAAGCCATTGCCCAAGGCTTAAATCCTATCCATGTCCAATACTGGCCTTATTTAGGTCAGGTTACTGGATAGAAGATTAAGGAAGCAGGTGGGGAAGAGCTGTTTTGCTACTTTAATCTTAAACTTGATTTACAAAAAGAATTAATTGATATAGAAGAAACAGAATCTGTAGTGACAAAGTAATCATGGATTTTAGGATAGGCATAGGACAAAAAGGAAAGGCTGTGCTCAGTCGTTCATGCACAGTTTAGGAAAAGTGACACCCACATGTTTTTCTAGATAAAAATATAGTCTTCCCACTGAAAAGTGAGTAAAAATTAAAAATCTGGAGTTCCCGTTGTGGCTCAGCAGTTATGAACCTGGCTGGTATCTACGAGGATGCAGGTTCGATCCCTGGCCTTGCTCAGTGAGTTAAGGATCTGGCATTGCTGTGAGCTGTGGTGTAGGTAACAGACCCATCTTGGATCCTGTGTGGCTGTGGCTGTGGCTTTGTCATAGACTGGTAGCTGCAGCTGTGGTTCAACCCCAAGCCTCGGAACTTCCATATGCTGCAGTTGTGGCTCTAAAAAGACCAAAATAATAATAATGATATTCATCATCATCATCGTCGTCATCATCTAAGCACAAGGGAAGCAGTTTCTTAAAAAATGGCTAGAAAGCAATATATTTAGTAAGATAATATTGGGTATTTACAACAGAATGCATTTGTCAAAATTATCACTTAAAGGATAGTCAAAATAGTTTATAACATTATTTGGATCTTAGATCTACTTAATTCTAGTAAATAATTAAAAGTGGGAAAGAATTATAAAAGTTTGCATAATTAATCACAAAATAAACATACTATTCCATTGATATTTCTAGTCACTAAAGAATTGTTTTATAAAATTTTTGTGAAACTGTATCTGTGCAGTAGGATTTCTGAGCATTAAATGAAAAATAACATCACATAGAGCACAGTAGTTGGTACATTGTAAAGACTCAAAAATTTTTATTGGCGTAAACTTTTATGTGATAAGTTCAATTGCTTGGTTGATAAGACTCCCTAAGTAGTAACAACAACAACAGGTGCTTACAAAGGAAGCATAAAACAAAAAAGCAAGGTGACAGTTTATTACTGTCATTAGGTATAGTACTATACATAAGTGCTTTAAACTCTCCTGATAAAAGACTATGCTTGGTTGACTTTACAAACGAAATCCAAGTATGTGCTACTTAGAAGATACAGCTAAAATGAACTGATATGGTTTGGTAAAGGAATACAGAAATGGCAGTAGTAATATCAAAAAATATACTTTGACACATGATTCCACTTTTAAACATATGGACATATTAAGGGAATCACGGAACAGAGGTCTGAATAAAGGTGTTTATCACAGTGTTATTTATGATGTGAAATAGGAACTAATTTCTAATAATAAAGGAAATAATGGGGTAAATAAATCTGTTGGATGAAATGTTATAATGCATAATTTAAATGATGTATTTGTGGACTATATAATTCCAAGAGATGATGTTTATGAATATTCTAAGTGAAAAATCAAAAAGTAAAACAACATATAATCTATTTAAGAGGAATTCATTGTGTATGTGTTGAGTTTGGTGTTTCTTTGGGACCATGGATATTGAGTAGACAATTGTGTTATATGGCTCTGGAGCTTTGAAGAGAGATTTGGAAGTATTCCTTTGAAAATCCACATGCTATATGATACTAGTAGAAGTTGCTAGTGAAGTGAGACAGGAAGCGGGACAGAAATCAAATCTTGACAAACATCCACCCAGGTGTAGCTGACTTGTGAGAATGTAAAGCAGTGAGGATTCTGGGTGGGAACTGATAATAGCAATGGTAGCAGAGGCAGTTTGAAAATATACTTTACTGAAGAATCTGTGATTTGGTAATAACTCAAAATAATAATGCGTACTTGGGAGAGTGGGGGCATTGTGGATTATAGCTACTAAAATTTCAGACCATCCAATACATGTCCCTTTTGGACCATCCTTTTATTTATGTTCTCCAGCAGTCTGCCCAATGTATATACTAGCACAACTGACCATCTCAACTGCTTCCTTCCTATCCATGAGCCTGATAACTCTGTTCACTCTCTCTTTGTATACTCTGGAGCTAACTATCCCTCTTCTTTATGACCAGGGCCCATTAGGTATTATATCGCCAGTATATTCACCTCTTCCTCTTTGTTGGTTTCCTCTTTAAGAAAAAAATAAACAATAACAACAAAAACCTTCCTTTGAGCTTCCCCTTCAGCAGCCCTGCTTATCTCCTCCCCTACCAAACTTCCAGAAGTAATAATCTTCTCTAATTTCCTTTTTCCATAGATTGAGTGTTACTGTGGAGTTAGTGTAAATGGTTGGTCTAAATACACCAGCGAAAAGCCAAAGTTTAGAAGATTTTAAGCATGATCCAACTGCATTCTGTCTATAAGAAACTCAACTTCAGATGTAATTATATGGGTATATTAAAAGGTTGGAAAAAGATACAACATGCAAACATTAATCAAAAGAAAGTAGGGGAGGCTATAGTAATATCAAGTAAAGTAGACTTCAGAGCACAGAGAATTACCAGAGACAAAAGGTTTATTGAATAATGATAAAAGGACTTAGAATCCTAAATCTGCCAAAGAGACTTAGAAATCTAAATGTGTATGCATTAAACAACAGAGCTGCAAAACAGGTGGACCAAGAACTTACAGAACTGAAAGGAGAAATAGACCCACATTTATACTTGGAGACTACCAGTAATTGATAGTACAATTAGATAAGAAAATATAGATAAATATAGAAAATATAGATATGATCCAACAATATGATACAACAATATGATCCAACAAAATCTAAGGATAATATCTGAATGCTTCTTCAAATAATAATATAATACACATTATTTTCAAATGACTACAGTACATATACCAAGATAGATTATATCCACGGCCATGAGACAAACCTCAACAGATTTAAAAGAATTGAAATCATACAGAATATTTTCTCTGTTCATGATGAAATCAAATTAGAAATAATAGATAACGGGAAATTTTTCCGAAGACCTGGAAACTAAACAACACTTCTAAATAAACTCTGGGTCAAAGAGAGAGTCTCAAGAGAAAATTTTAAAAATACTTCTAACTGAATCAAATGAAAATACAACCTATCAAAATCTGTGGGACACAGCTAAAGCAGTGCAAAGAGGGAAATTTATTCCACTAAACGCTGACGTTAGAAACGAGGAAAAGTCAAGGTAGCTAAGATCCCACCTTAAGAACCTAGAAAAAGAAGACAAAGTAAACTCAAAGTCGAAGGAAGGAATAAAAGTAAAAATTGAAACTAATATAATTAAAAACTATTCTTTTTTTCAAGCAAAATGAAAAAATAGCAATTTGTTTGACAAGATTAATACAGTTAACAGCATGAAAAGAGAGGCAGTTACGTAATATTTCAGTATTACAAATCTGTGAATGGTTGTGTGTCCTGGTACTATAGTTTTGCAGGATGTTACCCATGGAAAAACTGAATTTACAGTCTCATGGTACTGTTTCTTACAACTGCATATGAATATACAATTATCACAAAGTAAATTTAATTAAAATAATGCCAGTTCAGTTGACTTATATCATTACCCTTTTTACATGTTGGATTTATTTTCTTAGTATTGAGTTTTGAGAGTTTTTTTTGATATACTTAGACACAAGTCTGCTGGCATATTTATGATTCGCAAATAGTATCTTCCTGTCGGTGGCTTTTCTTTCCATTTCTTATAAGTATCTTTCATAGAGTAAACATTTCTCATTTTGGTGAATCCAGTTTACCTGCAGTTTTCTTATCAGACGTGATTTTGTTGTCATATCTAAGAACTCTTTGTTTAACTGAAATCATAAATATTTTTTCTAATAGTTTTATTATATTTGTGTATAAATACATTGTATTATATTTGGGTCTGTGATCCAATTTGAGTTAGTTTTTGTATCAGGTGAGAAGTATAGGTCAAGGTTATTAATTTCTTTTTTGGCAGGAGGATATGCAGTTATTCTAGTATCATTGTTGAAAGACTATCCCTTTTCCACTGAACTGTATTTGCATCTTTGTCAAAAATCAGTTGGTTTTATTTGTGCGGGTTTATTTCTGATCTATATATTTTGCTTCTCTTGTTGTATTAATTACTGAGACGGGAGTGTTGATCCAGCTGTAACTGTAAATTTCTCTATTTCTGAATCCCAGGCCATTTTAGAATGACAGGCACCTAGGATGGAGAGTTAGCCACCCAGTGTTCTTAACCCATTACAAATGGCACGATTTTTTTTTTTTTAATTTATGGCATGCACTCAGTTTTGTTAATTTCATGGTACTTTTTGACACATGGTGAACATAGTTCCAGTCATGTGTATAATATGTACAGACATGATAATGGAATTTTTAAATACGGTAGACTTATGAGTTTTAAGGAACCAGTAATTTTCAGTATAATCTTAGAATAATGTAGCTAAAAGGACTGACTTTTTTGAAAATGCAATGTTGAGCATAGACCAGGAATTTTTTTTTACTCCTTTCCTTTGAAATTTCTTCCAATTAAATGGCTTCTTCCACTAGTGTTTTGGAGCCTAATAAATATATTGGGGTAGGGAAGACAACCAGAAAGCAAACAATAGCATTTTCATTTAATACATTTGAATAGTTTTAAATGCTTCCAAAATATTAAGCGTCTCACAAGAAGTATTTACAATGAACATTGAAGTGCTTCCAATGCATAGAACATATAAGAACATATGAGTTCATCATAAACCATTAAGCTCTGCAACTAAGTTCATTATTAAATCTTATTTATCAAAACAGTTCATTGGTTAAAGATCAACATATAAATGTATTTTCTAGAATTTCTTGCAAGTGTGTGATTAAATTCAGTGTTGTAATTTATGTTCCTTGAGTAAGAATTGAGGTGATTGAAACACAAGTCATACTGGACACCCAAGATAGGCTGATGTACTTAAGGCACCAGGCCAGGGTAGTTCATGATGGAGTGTACCCCCCACCCCAGCAGCATCCCAGCTGTCAGTGATAAGAGTTGTCCTGTCTTTTGGTTATACATCTTAAACAATACAACACTCTGCTCACCCCAGTGTTAAATGCCCCAACCAGACCTGGATCAACTTCCAGTTATATCAGCATTCTCTAAACGAACCTGACGGAACTAAGACTGTACAACTGTTGTGATGTCTTTAACTAAACATAAGTGTATAGTAAAAACAAATGTTACTCCCAAACTTGACCCGTGTAAAATGCTATCTAATGAGGGTCATAAAAAGAAAACTTTTTCCAGGAGTGGTGCGGTGGGTTAAGAATCCAACTGCAGTGGCTCAGGTTGCTGTGGAGTCTCGGGTTCAATCTCCCGTCCAGCACAGTGGGTGAAAGGATTCAGCATTGTCCCAACTGTGGCGTAGGTCAGAGTTATGGCTCGGATTCAGTCCCCGGCCTGGGAACTTCCATATGCTGCAGGTGTGGCCATAAAAAAGAAAAGAAAACTTCTCAAGAAAGACCTTGTAAAAGTTATTTTTCAGTTTTAGTGGAACAGAGGAATGTCTTCTTTAGGCTGTCTGGTTCAATGACGTTAAATCCAGCATTGCCTTTGAATCTTTTAGCCGGTGGAATACCGAACACGTAAATATTTTAAGGGATGTAGTTTTTACCCTCAAATCAAAACTGTATGTTCTAAAGCATGAAGGAGAAGTTTTCAGTACTTACTGGGAAATAATAGTTAAATGTGGGTAAAAATCTTGGCGTTAATAATCTTAATAAATTAGTCTCTCAGTCGGTTTCTGTCCCTTATTTTTCATTCTTGGCTTCTTTATTTCATGGGTCTTTGTTTTTTTGATTCTCGAGCTCTCTCCATAACCAAGTAAGCCAGAGGCAAATTGAATATCTATAGGTAATTGCCCTAATAAGTTCTTCCTATTGCTATATGATAATTCATGTATGATATCATACTCCATTGTTAAGTATACCTTGTAACTAACCTAATTTTTATCATCAGCGATTACAGTGTGTGTCTTTGACAGGTCTCTAGACTTCAGCTTCTACCCTTATTTTTTGACTTCCAGGGACTTTGTGTAAAACCTTTTACGGGAGCTGTGGGTACTTCAGACAGATGCCTGTAAATGTCAAGTCTTTTAAAGAAGTATCCCTTGACCATCTTTTAAGACATATTTTGTAAAAAAATTCTGTTATCTCTCTGATTTCTGTAGAATTATTAAGGACTGTTTTAACATTACGTGTAATTTTATACAAGCCCCGATATCAAGATAGAATCTTGCCTTCCCACCATTAGTTCTTCCCTGACCTAAATGTTAGATAAATGATGAGCTTCCTTAATGAAGAGAACCTCTTCCAAGCTTATAATTTCATAAGATGCTGTTTGACAAAGACTGCTGATCCAGTTTAGAAAATTCATCACTTATTACACTCGATTTAAAGGATAAAAAATAAGTGCTCTTCTACCCCAAACGCTGAGAGAAACTTTTTCCTTCGCGAATTCGGGATACAGATTAAACACTGGTAGAGCATGGTGCTTTTTACTTCTTACTTTTGCTTTTGTTTACTTTTGATTCTTCCTTGCGTAATTCTTTATCCTTAAAATTTATTTTTTGGAGTTCCCGTCGTGGCTCAGTGGTTAACGAATCCGACTAGGAACCATGAGGTTGCGGGTTCGATCCCTGGCCTTGCTCAGTGGCTTAAGGATCCGGCGTTGCCGTGAGCTGTGGTGTAGGTCGCAGACGCGGCTCGGATCCTGCGTTGCTGTAGCTGTGGCAAAGGCCGGCGGCTACAGCTCCTGTTAGACCCCTAGCCTGGGAACCTCCATATGCTGTGGGTGCGGCCCTAGATAAGGCAAAAAGACAAAAAAACAAAATTACTTTTATAGTTTTAAATACTAGATTTGTACCAGAATTTTTTTTTTCCTGCACCTGAGGCATGCATAAGTTACCAGGCCAAGGATCAGACCCCTGCCATAGCAGTGACAATGCCAAGTCCTTAACTGATATGCCTCCACTGAACTTCTGTACCAAAATTTAAGTGTGGGAAAAGAGGAGTTCCCGTCGTGGCTCAGTGGTTAACGAATCTGACTAGGAACCATGAGGTGGCAGGTTCAATCCCTGGCCTCGCTCAGTGAGTTAAGGATCTGGCATTGCCGTGAGCTGTGGTGTAGGTTGCAGATGTGGCTTGGATCCCGCATTGCTGTGGCTGTGGCGTAGGCTGGCGGGTACAGCTTCCATTAGACCCCTAGCCTGGGAACCTCCATATGCCACGAGTGTGGCCATAGAAAAGGAGAAAAGACAAAAAATGTCAGACAAGAAGTAGTGTTTGCAATGCAGTGTGACATATATACACACACACACATATTTTGTTTCTAAAAACATTTCATTAAAATTTGCTTTATTAAAAATAATGCTTATTTTCATTTTACTTTAGTTATTTTTAGATATTTTTGTATGATTTCATATGATTTTTTTGTTACAATGTACTACCTCCAAAAGATTCTTATTATGACTTGAACTATAAATGGTATGTGGAGTTAAAAGAAAATACCCCCAGACTTTGAAAAAAATTGAATTAGTCATTTTAAAATTAAGGAGCACCAATGCTGCACTGGGTAATGCGTCTGTCTATAGATCAGAAAATTACATGTTGTGATACATGGAATTTGTTGGAGAAAATATGCTGTACCTTTTAAAAGATCTTAATTTAGAACCAAAAATGTTTTAAAGAGACATAAGCCTGTATTAAGAGGCACCAAAAACAATGTCAGAATGACTAGGACTGTGGAGAAAAGGCCAAGCTGTAATCTGAGTGATCACATCTGTGCTGAGCAGGTTCAGCTTTTACTCGAGAGACTTTCTGACCTAATTAAGTCACTGGGACTTAGACAATTAAAAATGGTGCAAGTGTGAACAGTGGCCATTGTAGACACTGTCAGCATGCAGCTAAGGCAAGGACACTGAAGAGAAGCAGAAGTCCAGTTCCTCTAAGAGCCAGCTTCCTCAAGTCTAGCAGGGAGGGAGGAGGAGAGTTAGAACTGCAGGTATATTTTAGTGGGTAGAGTTTTATCAGTTGATGCTTGGTATATACTTATAGACGCAGTTAGTTTGTATTACCAGTTTAATTAAAAAGCTTTTTTCTTTGAAACAAATACTCAGAGAAAAATAATATGTGTGATGTATGTTGTGTATACCCTCTTAAAATTGCTGAGCCTAATATCAGGTTCTGGGTTGCAATGGATACTAGAAAAAGTTGAGTTGAAATCAAATTAAGAGAACTTCCTTTTACAGGGTTGCCACGTGGCATTGCTATTTGTAGAGCACTTAAAACAGTGTCTGGCACATAGGAAACACTTTCTAAGTGTTCATTAAATTTAAAAATAATGATAAATCATAGCAAGGATCATAAAATTCTAGTTAAGACCTCATACCTCTAAATAATAATAAAAATGATGAATAATATTACTCCTTCAAATTGAAAATTAATGGGAAGTGGTTCTTTCCAGAGCCCTGAGCCCTCGTATACCAAATGCCTTTTGCTCTGGTTTAGCCCATCAATAAGCAGCTGTCTTTTCTGTAGCTTGATCATCTCCAGGCAGGAGGAGGGCCTCTGCCTCTTGATGTTTGTGACAACAGTGCCAGATAAGGGCAGACCGGCTGCTAATGTGATTTTCTTCTTATCTTTGGCTTTTCCGTCCCACTCTTTTGTGGAAAATATAGTTTCAGAACAATAGGAAATGTGAGGTGAGAGCACTCGTTTTCTAGTATCCTGTTATTATGGGTTCTGTTGCTGGTGGTGGAGACCGGGCATCTCCTGTGCTACCCACATTTGGTCTGATAGGCTTCTTCTTGGCCTCCTTGCACCACCTAGGCTTCCTGCCTGTGCAGCCTTTCATTCTTTGTCTCCCCTCCTTCCTGCATCCCCTTCCTTGCCTACTCTTCATCACATCCACACCTCTGGTCCACGCTTTCTGCTAGAACTAGGACGTAAAGGCAGGAGAAAGAAGGAAAAGGCCATCAAATGAAACATGGAGAAGGTTTTTTTATATTTGGCATATATGCATTTAAAGCATTTGTTTAAATTTTATATAGTCTCACTATTTCTTTTTTATCAGAGACACTGATTATTGCACCCCTCCCCTTAAACTGTTCAAGGATCTCTGAAGAAACAAAATTTGACTGATTTCCCATTACCAGTTCTACAGCTGTAGGTTTAACAGTCGCCTCCCAAGCCCTGCATTCTGGAATAAGGTCCCAAGACCGTGAAAGACTAGCCCACCGAACACCAAAACCCTAGACCAGCACTTCACAACCGAAGTGTGGGTCCACATAGCTCCCAGCCAGCTTCTGACCCACATATGATTGGCCTCTTTACTTCTGGTTGCTGCCCACTCTGTTCTAGTTGATAAGAAGTTTGTTGATAGGTGTTCTTAGGCTTATAAGGAAATTTGATGAAGCTGTGCATATCATTTTTTCTTAGTTTCTTTAGTTTACTTGATTTCATTGGTTTTATGATTTTTTTCAGTTTAATGGTTTTGAAAAAATTAGACTCAGCCATCATTCTTTCAGCATTCACTAATTATTATTAAGCACCTACTGCTATTAAATCCTGTGCATTTTGTTTGCATTGTTTGGAAATTTGAAGGATGATTAATTAGAACAAGGAACAGTCTCTCTAGAAGGCTAGAGGAGAACCATCAGAAAGAATTTGGAGGATGTGCGCATATTTTAAATCAGCAACTGAAAAAAATTGTCAAGACTATTTGCTAAATAGGTGGCTTAGAACTAGTGAGTGGGAGCTTTTGTTATGGCTCAGAGGTAACGAACCTGACTAGTATCCATGAGGATGTGGGTTCGATACCTGGCCTGCTCAGTGAGTTAAGGATCCGGCGTTGCTTTGAGCTGTGGTGTAGGTCACAAACACAGCTTAGATCTGGCATTGCTGTAACCGTGGTGTAGGCCGGCACCTGTAGCTCCACTTCGACCCTATTTGTCTGAGCACAGCCACAGCAGCCCCCAGCCATCAGAAACTGGATAGGTGGGTTGCCGCAAATAGAGTACACTGTTGAGGTTGCACATCTTTGAGAATAACACAGATTACTAGGTTTATTCCCACTAAAAATAAGCAAATCAGTTTTTTGAAAAATCAGCACACCCATGGCTTTATATTCAGAAGAAGCATGGTCATTTTGACAAGTTCACACTTCTTTTAATAAAACATTATTACTCAAAATATTTCTAGAATTCCTTTGTTGGAATTGTCTTCATTACCCTTGTAGGAGCCACATTAGAAACCTGTTTCATGGCTGAGTAACCAAATAAGTGAAAAGAAAAAGAAGGTTTTGCTAATATCACTTCTCATATTCATCGTAGTTGGCTCTAATTGTAAGTGTCTGTTACTTGCATGAATAAAACTCATCCTCAAAGCACATTACTTAACCTCTCTGGGAGGTATACAGAAAACCAGCCACAGACTCTGAATGAATTATTTCATATATAAATTTTGGTATCTTTGTTTAAAAAGAAAAAAGAAGCGGTTTTATTATGTTCTAGTCATAAGCTCTATCTTTTTTATTATGAATGTGTGAAAAGTGATGTTAAGTATCATGTAGCAAAGCCAAAACAATATACTCGATACTGCTTGGTGCTGAAATTTTCTTCCAAAGTATTAGTTTGAAGTAAAACTGTGGATTACCTAAAAGAGGATCCAGTCCAGGGTGGCTGGCTGTCCTACTCTGCAAGATAATTCACCCAGTGACAAACTTGAATGAGTTTTCAGGTTCTCTACTTGAGCCGTTTTTATTGGCCTCAGCCTCCTGAGGGTTGGTGTTCACTCCTCCAAACAATCGGGAGCCTACAGGAGCCTTGAGAGTGCCATAAATACAACAGTGCATTTGAAGGGCTGTGGAGAGAGTAGGGTCCTGGCTCCTGCAGCAGCCATAAAAATAGCCGAGCCAACAAAGTGCCCTGCCTTCTTTTGACCATAAACTGGAAGTTTGACGGTCTGGGAGACAATTTGGTGGAGTTCTATAAAAACCTTGGCTTATAAGAAAGCAACTAAAGGGAAATAGTAAACGGTGTGAAATGATCCTGTCCCTTGGATTGCAAACCACAGTCCAGTTGGCTGGATTTAGATTTTCAGCTAATGCCCAGCTGGTGAACACTTGGAAACTATTTTTGATCATGTGATCCTATTGTGGCCAATTGGGTGGTTTGGCAGAGAGTTACATGGTAAATAGCTATTCACACAAATTGTACGCATACTGCATTTGTCCATGTGCATTCTCTGCTTGTCTGTAGTGATGATAACATACCCACATAGACGGTTGGATAAATTGGTGTATAGGTCCATACCTGTATATTTGTGCACAGTAATTATGTACTTTGATTCCTTCTAGGAAACAATGGTAGGAATAATCTAGTTAAATCAGTTTCTATGGGGATTTTTTTTTTTACTCCTTTTTTCATATTTCCTCTAGTTGTAAAAATTACAGTGATTACACATCATAAAGCCTATCTGTAATAAAACGCATCAGCTGGCCAAGGTTTTCATCGCTCACTCAATAATCCATTAATACAGCAACGCTGCCCAGGCATCTTTATAATACCAACTCGGAGGTAATTTTAATCAGCTAGACCAGCTGGTATTTAACAGCAGCTGCTGGAGACGCCACAAATATACTCAATAGCTGACATCTTTATTTGCAGTTTTTCAAGGGGAGAAGAGATTCTCCTGTGGTTACTTGTATTAAGCATTTAAAAGAAGGTGTAAAGTATACAGGGGTTTATACCTAAATGAGAAGGGGAAGGGATTAATGATAAAACAAAGGTGATAAATTCTGTCAGGAGCAGAAGTTTGTGAATGAAGGAACTGCTCAAATGAATAAGAAACATAAGAACATGTTGGCTTTGGGTAGACTTCAGGTCTTTTTTCCTAGTTATATTCACACTCAACTTGGATGTCGCTAGCAGTAAAAATACAGTCTGCTGTGTAGCATCCCGAAATCCTTCTGAACTGCATTTGTGGTGTCCTTTACTAGATAGCACTGTGCAAAACAATCTGACTCTGTGAAAGAGAGGTCTGCTTGAGCACGTGTGTTCTGTCTCAGCCCTCGCACGCCGTGTCCTTTTTTTGTTGTTTTATGAAGATGTTTTATTAATGCTCAATTTTGATATTTTAAATGAAAGGATCATCATCAATATGTACCCTCTAGTAGAAAATGTGGAATGCCATTTCGCACCACTCTGTATGAGCGTGTTGGGGGGAAGCAGCGTCTGCAACATGAAGTCAACAGTCACAAACCCATTATAAATAAAAATTTAATTACACGTGGGGGAGCTTGGCTTACAAAGCTCAGAAATCCATAATGGAGCTTGCTGGTAATAAATGCCTGATCTGTTTGTTAAACTCCACTGTTTCCATCCCTTTCCTTGTCTTGTTTTATAAAATACTTTGACATCTCCACTGATTAGAAGCTGAATCGGAGTTATAAAATATTTTTTGCCTTTACCTCTTTGGATATGAATCTCACCTTTTGTTTTAACAACTAAAAGAGAAGAATTAGAGTAAGCTAGGAGAAGGAAAAGTTATTGTTAAGATAGTTACTCCTAGTCCATATTTATAAAAGAGGGCTTTGCCTGCAGATGGCTGTGCACTCATATGCGCTGGTGATATAAATGCCTGATACTTATATGAACAGAATTTAATTGGGTTCCTTCTTCATAGAATACTTCTTATTTCATTTTCCCTAAGAGTGATTTCAAAATTAAAGCCAATATAAAAGAAATGGATGAAGTTCTAGGCCTTGTACATTTGGCCTAGAAATAAGTTTGTCATTTCTGACTCTTGTATCTTGTAGAGCAATCCAATCTTCCTTTTTTTTTTGTTTTTGTTTTTGTTTTTTGGATTTTTAGGGCCACACCCACGACATATGGAAGTTCCCAGGCTAGGAGTCGAATCAGAGATACAGCTGCTGGTCACAGCCACAGCCACGCCCCGTCTGAGCCACATCTGTGTTAACCACTGAGCCACAAAGGGAACTCCAACAGCCTTCTTTTTTTATGCTAGTAGTTCTTGCTGGGAAAGGAAGCATTAAAAACCCCTATAAAAGTAAAATGTGTTACACATTTGGGTGTACTTCTTAACAGAAGTTAACAAAATTTATTGTAATACCAAGTCTTTTGCCGATAGCGTCATTTATCAGTGCCTCTGATTCTTTTTCCAGTGCCAAGGAGTGATCTGCCTATGTTGGACTATGATTGAATACTGAAAATTAAAATCCAGTGACAGAATGGATTACTGAGATAGCAATTTGAATTTTAAAATTACTTAGCAAGCATTTTTTCCCTGTTATTTGTAGTGAAAACAGTCTGTTGAAGTTTGTTTAGTGTGTTTGACAACAGACAGTTTGATATATTGCTGGGCACAGCAGTAGGTTGGACTTGAGTGGTATTAGCTCTCAGTGTTTTGATTAATGGTAATTGTTTCGATGAAAAGGAATGTTTTACGTACAACTCATAGTTCTGGAAAACAGAAGTCAACTTGCAAGATCCATAATTACTGTTCTGAGTTAGCATATAAAAAGGGCAAGGAGAACCTGCTGGAGTAGCACAGTAGGATTTTTTGCTTTTTGCTTTGTATTATAGTTAAGAGACTGTTCTTTATGTCAGAATATAAATCTTCTGTTATTTATCTTTTGTTCAGTATTTGAAGTTGATTTATGACACATTTCTGTATCCCATAATTTAGTTTGAATCCTTTACCAAGGTGAAATTTCACCTGTCTTTGTAGTCAACTATAAAAGGAAACCAAAGCAACCTCATGTAGTATAGATTACATTTTTTTTTTAATTTTTCTCTAGTCTTGCTCCCTTGTTTTCAAAGAATGTCATTTAGAAAACAATTAGGTTTATTTTAACACTTCAGAGATTCCTATTGCTTTTTAAAATAAAACATTTTACATATTATTAATGTACACAAACCCAGGGAAAAATAAATGGTAATTTTTACTTGGAGAAAATAAAACATGCATTTAAGGACTAAGTTGTTGCCAGACTAAAAGCTGTCAGAATAATGCCCTCATGACACTTTTCGTGCCCTTAGGTGGGTCTGTATACTTATATGAAAAAAAGTGTGTATATGAATCTATCCACAAAATGCTTAACACTCTGCATTTAGGTTTCAGTAGATAGAAATTGATTTTAAATGAGTGTCTTTACTTTTAGCAGAAGCAAAGGAAAACCACTTTTTTGTAAAGACCTGTGAGGGGCCTGGGAGAAAATGCCATTCCCATGTTTAAACATCCTTGTTTTAAGAGAGTGAGAAATTTTGTAGGGGGAGGAAGTGCTAGGAGATTTTTCTTTCTGTACCTCTTACTTTTTACTAATTAAAGGAAAGAACTAGGTAATGTAAGTGTAATCAGAATAATCTTAAAAGTTGCATGAATATTGACCATGTTTGTGAAACTAAGGTTAAGAATTGGTATTTATACAGCTCGCTCCTACTTACTTTGTTTTTTTTAAAGCATAGAAATTTTGAGTCTTTTGGGTAATTTCCTGAATATTTCCCCAAGAAACTTGGTGTGTTATTTTAAAACTAATAACCCTCCCTGATAATAGCAGGATTTTAGGTTTATATAAATATTGGAGCTTTGGCATAAATATCAGCACATTTCTCCTGCATATCTTTTATATAAGCCGTCTTCTGTAATATATTTGAGGGAAGGGGGTAGGAAGTGAAATCTGCAATGCAGAGACTCGTGGTGTGACTATTTATAATTAAAAGGGAATGAATGATCCTGCTCTATAGTCTCCTGGATTGAAATGCTTTTTGGCAGGTTGTTTATTCCAAGCAAAATTAAAATTAATAAATCGTTGTCTAATGCACACCTAAGCCTTTGACATAAAAATATAGTTTAAAAATTTTTCCCTTGTATTTAACAGCCATGTGTCATTGTGGCATCTTTTATTGAAAGGAACTTTATTTAAGTAGCATAAACTTGTTGGATGGGCTTCAATTAAATGATGATTTGTTAATGCAAATGTGTAGTGAATGACTGGTCCTACATCTGTCTCTCCATCCACAGGCCATTACTGTGCAACATTAGCACATGATTGTAAAAAAGGAGAAATCATTATATGCAGGTAGTACATATTCAATCAATTCTGACCTTATGTCTCTGGTGAAATAAAAAAGGTATATAATGTAAATGATATTTAATCTGAATAACAAAAAAGTGGCACTTTGACTCCCTCTGCCTCAAGCTGTTAGGTGATGGGAGGTGACTGCTGTTTGGGGATTGATGGTTATTGGTGGTCCCTGGGGAAACAGCACTACTTTAATCCTTTGTCATAGGATTGTCATGTGCTTCTCCCACCTAAAATATATTTCAAGTTCTGTTTTCTTTTCATTTTTCTTCTGGAGAGTGGTTTATGGGATTGTGGTGAGAAATAGGCACCAGTGACCACCAGCATGAGCATGGTAAGCAGTGACAATTAATACAACAAAAAAATTGTACAATTAGCTTCAGCTCCATAAGTGTCTAATGAGCCATTTGTCAGTCTTTTGGTGAAATAAACTACTCTATCTTAATTCTCCACTCTTGCAGCAAATAAATAAAAGTTATGAAACACCCGGGCCCCAATAAAATAAAATTTATTTCATAGGGCATGACAGAACTCTTTACATATCTAAAATGAACATGTTATTTACAAATGACTTGTGATACTCATATAAACCATGGATCAGTGTGCTAACTGCTTTCATTATAGAGATAGGCATTTTTTTTTCTGATTGTTTAATCATTTAAATGTATCATTACTCCTAAAGGCATCTGAGTTAAAGTGACTCCTCCTGGTGTGATTAACTCATGAGGCCAAAAAGAACCTCAGAAATGAGCTATTCTGCAGCTGAAGACATTAAGAATTTACTGGAAAGGACAAAACAATAATTTTCATTTGGGAACCTCTCAGCTCTTTACTGATTATCTTCCTGCCCTCATTTATTTTAGGAACCCCAATCTCTTAAAAGTTTTTCATCATCACTATGTGTCAGTCAAACAAAACAGCACTGTAAGCTTCTTTCACTTATATTTTGTACTAGGTTAAAAGTTGTGTTCACCATAATGTGAAAGTGTGAATTGAAAATTCACATAAAAATGTGAACTATCACTCAAATAAAGGCCTAGATATTTTAAAAATAGTGGTTAGTAGGAGTTCCCGTCGTGGCGCAGTGGTTAACGAATCCGACTAGGAACCATGAGGTTGCGGGTTCGATCCCTGCCCTTGCTCAGTGGGTTAAC
>PVHT021183699.1:4939433-4954532 GCA_004024745.2 Catagonus wagneri | reverse complement strand
TTAGTTATTTTAAATAGAACAAGAATACAAACTGTTTGTCAGAGGAGCATGTACCGCGGTTCTTAAGTGTAGTCCATGAACTGCATCATCTTGGAGACTGTTAGAAAGGTAGGTTCTTTAGTCCGTGCTAAATCAGAAACTGTGAAGGGGGTCCAGCGATCTGTTTCAACAAGCTCTGTGATTGCTGGAGTTCCCTAGCGGCTCAGTGGGTTAAGGACCTGGTTTTGTTAGTGCTGTGACTCTAGTTACTGCCGTGGTGCAGGTTAAATCTCTGGCCCTGGAACCTCTTTGTGCAGCAGGTCCGGCCAAAAAACAAGCCCTGTTGTTATGATGTACACTAGAGTTTGTGGACCACTGATAAATACTGTAAAGTAATTGAAGCAAAAATAAACATTGTAAGACACCTAGAAATCCCTGATATATATATATATTTAGGAAAAGAAAGTTGGCATCTTTCAGCTTTAAATAATCTCCATGGGATCCAGTTCATCTCATTTCCTCTTGGTTGGTTCAGTACAACTTTTTACCCCCTTTTTCTCTGTTTTACTTTACCTTCTTTCTCTATCTATTTTGCAAGATAATGATAGTTTTCAGGCAAGTTCTAAGTTATTCTGCTGGCCTGCCACAGTCTAGTACTGCTAACCAATTGTTTCAGTCTGCAGTTTAGGGTTGCTATGTTTCATAATTAGTATTTCATTTCAGCTTTTAATTTTAAACTTATTTCAAAGCTATCCATGGACAACCCCCTTGGAAGGGAGAGAACAGGTTTCTTTCAGTGCCAGCCTGATGAGGCCATGAAGGAGGAGGCTAGGGGTCTCTGGAAGGAGTGGGTGGGTCCAGTGCCCCCAGATGGCTGAGAGACATCATTAGGTCGTGTTGCTCTGCACCTGCAGCTGGAGTGATTCACTGTTGTTAGGAGTAGCTGTAGACTGACCCCAGAAATGAAATTGTCTGAAGTATGGAGGGGTACATTTTTAAATCAGAAAAAAGAAACATCCAGGAAGAATTTTACTAAAGGTAAACAGGAACCAATGATAATTATAAGCAGTTTTGTTTAAAAGGCATTCCTAGAGTTCCCGTTGTGGCTCAGCGGTTTACGAACCTAACTAGTATCCATGAGGTTGTAGGTTTGATCCCTGGCCTCGCTCAGTGGGTTAAGGGTCCAGCGTTGCTGCGAGCTGTGGTGTAGGTCACACATGTGGCCCTGATCCCAAGTTGCTGTGGCTACGGTACAGTCTAGCAGCTGCAGCTCCAATTCAACCCCTAGCCTGGGAACTTTCATACTTTCATATGTTGCAATTGAGGCTCTAAAAAGCAGGAAAAAAAAAAAAGTCATTCCTCTGTCCGTTGCTACTCAGAATGTGGCCCATTTGACCACAGCACAGCATCTCTTAGACTGGTAGGAGTGTGGAATCTCAGTTCCCACACCAGGCTAGCCTACTGAGAATTCACATTTTAACAAGTTTCTTGGGAGATTTTCATGCACATTAAAAACAGAGAATCATTTGCCTGTTATATAAGCAGACAGCATTGGGTCAAAGTTTGGTAGTAAAGACATAGAGCAACAGTACACTTTTATATGGTTATATGGGGACAGATTTGTTGCAGCTGTGATGGTTCCAGGGAAGTTTTTCAATAAAGTGCAGTTGCGGTTGTTGGAGGGATTGTATTATTGGCCCGACTCAACTTGATTTTGGAATAAATTCATTATGGAAATATGAAATTTGATTAATGATAGTTAAGTTTAATTTTTACTTGTTTCTTTCCCAGAGGAGAAGTTACAGTTCAGGCTGATTAATTGTAAGTGTGAAGAGGGCTACGACCAAGAGATGATATAGATTTAAATCTAAACTCTAAAAAGTTATGAGCTTGGACTTTATTAATTTGTTTTTTTAAAAAGAGGTGGAAGTGTTTGGATTTTGATATTTTAAAAAACTGCTTCATCTCAGGAAGTTTAAGAAAAAAAGGTGACTGTATGTGTCTATATATATGTATAATACCAAAAGAAAAATTTAGAT
The DNA here is from genome assembly GCA_004024745.2 of Catagonus wagneri. NCBI lineage: Eukaryota > Metazoa > Chordata > Mammalia > Artiodactyla > Tayassuidae > Catagonus > Catagonus wagneri. The sequence goes on along the minus strand of PVHT021183699.1, from coordinate 4,952,514 downwards.
TTATAATTTTAGGTTATCGCATCATTTATAAAATTTAATTGAGTTGTAAAAGAAATCAGGTATAGCTAATTCTCAGTTACACATGTTAAGAAGAAGCAAGAATAGTCTAAGAAGTGAATAAGAAGATTAAAAATAAGTGAATAAGAATAATTTCAAAAGACCAGGTTATTTAGAATGAAGAGGGTAACCTAGGCTTACTTAGATATATAAAGTCGGAGTTCCTGAGGTGGCTCAGTGGTTAACAAATCCGACTAGGAACCACGAGGTTGTGGGTTCAATCCCTGGCCTCACTCAGTGGGTTACAGATCCTTTGCTGTGGCTGTGGCTGTGGTGTAGGCAGGCGGCTATAGCTCCGATTAGACCCCTAGCCTGGGAACCTCCATATGCCTCGAGTGTGGCCCTAGAAAAGGCAAAAAGACAAAAAAAAGAAAAAAGATATATAAAGTCATTTTTTAATAAGTACTTTGAGGTGTTTGATCTCACCTGGCCTCTCCTAGCTCCTCTCTGAGGTAGACAAAGCACCTAACACCAAGTCTTAAGGAAGCCAAGGAGCTTAACCAAGTCCTGAAAGTTGATACTTAGTGGAACCATGTCTAAACTTATATCATCAGACTCCTGGGCCAAAAATCAGTGTTTCAAAACCATAAAACTGAGAAAACACCTCCAGGTTATAAAACATGCATGTAAAAGTATATGAAGATAAGTTTTTAGTTGATTGTTATATTGTATACATTGTCAGCTTAGTGTAGAAATTAATTCTGTGGAACAGAAGAGAGAGTTTGTGGGCAAATTTAAATATATATAAAAAATTAACATGAATTGATTGTAGGTAGATAGTGAATGTGTTCTACATGCTCACATATGTTAACGTGATAAAGGTGACTTCACATTTATGGAGAAGGATAAATTTTTCAGCAAATAGTGTTGAGACATTCTGTTTGAGAAAAATTAGGTCCCTACCCTAGTCCATATGCTTAAATTAATTCCATGAAGTTTTTTTTTTTTTTGTCTTTTTGCCTTATCTAGGGCCGCACCCGCGGCATATGGAGGTTCCCAGGCTAGGGGTCTAACAGGAGCTGTAGCTGCCAGCCTACGCCACAGCCACAGCCACAGCAATGCGGGATCCGAGCCGCGTCTGCAACCTACACCACAGCTCACGGCAACACCGGATCCTTAACCCACTGAGGAAGGCCCGGGATCGAACCCGCAACCTCATGGCTCCTAGTCGGATTCGTTAACCATTGAGCCACAATGGGAACTCCCATGAAGATTTAAAAGTAGAAGTCAAACTGCCAAAAACTTTTCTAGAAAAAATAGTTGAATATATTAAGTGTTCTTGGAGATGGGAGGGCCTTTTAATGTATGATTTCAAAGCAAGGAAACCATAAAGAAGATTGAGAGGTTTTAGAAAATAAAAACATTAACTGTGTGGAAGAAAAACTATCAACTGAAGAAGAAACTACAAAAAGTATTTACAACTGTGTTAGAGGTTTAATGGCCTTAATATATTAAAATCTCTTGTAAATAGAAAGGAATAGCAACTGGATAAAGAAGCGGGCAAATGGTACAGACATTTTGATACATACATGTGTGTGTTCATATATTTACTAATAAATGTTAAATTTAATCCAGTAATCAAAGCCATGACAATTAATCAGTAGTGATGTGTTATTTTTGCTCATTGGATTAACAATGGTAAAACCAAAATAATGTATTCCCGTGTTGGTAAAGTTTCATAAAAGCATAAATTTGATAGTTTCAAAATGCATAAAACCCTTCATAACCTTAACCCTCCAATTCCATTACTGAGCATTTATTTAAAAGAAATAATAACATACAGAGATTTTGCTTTAGAGAATTTTTGGCAATATTGTTTATGATACTGAAAAATTCTGTAAATGCAAATGCTTAAAAAAAGAGATTCGGTATACCCATAATGGAAGGCTATTCAGCCACTTTATTTTTTTTCTTAAATTTGTACTTAACCTTTTTTTTTTTAAACTGAAGTATAGTTAATTTACAATGTTGTGCTAATTTCAGGTGTATAGCAAAATGATTCAGTTATACATACACACATATATATATATATTTATATATATATATATCCATTCTTTTTCAGATTCCTTTCCCCTACAGGTTATTAGAAAGTATTGAGTATACTTCCCTTTTAAGCCAATTTACATTTTTGGCCGCATCCATGGATGTGGAAGTTCTTGGTACAGGGATCAAACCTGTGCCACAACAGTGACAATGCTGGATCCTTAACTGCTAGGCTACCAGGGAACTCCTTAAATCACCCTTTAGAGACAGATGTTTGTTACATTAAAAAGTACATATTATGAGCATATTTTATTATGAAATAAATGTGTGTGTATCTTATATGTGCATAGACATAGAATTGGAAAGCCATAATCCTACAGTTATTTCTGTACAATGAGATTATGGGTATCTGTGTATTTTCTTTTTTTTGTTTATGCTTTTATTTTCTAGCTTTTATGAGACATATACTGATTTCTTTTGAAATAAGGAAAAATAACTTGAACAAAATCAACCTTGCCATTAGCTGATATGTAAAAAATTACATAAAACCAATTATTTTAAATGTAGGTCAAACACATTCCTTTAATTCACACTTACTATGTGTTAGTGCTAACTCTGGAAATACAGCTCAAGGAATTCCTCGTGGGACTAAGAAGTCGTGTAAAATAAAAGGCCTGTGAATCTGAAAGACTTGCATGGTGATGAAGGTGTGTGTCCTGGTTGCTCAGAAGAAAAATGAATGGTCATCTGGCAGTAAGGAAGCGAGTCGGCAAGAAGAGATATTTGAGAAAGGTTTTGAAGAAGTTCCCCAAATCCGTGGAAGAGAAAGAGCATTTCTGTCTCATGTAGAAGTGAAGAGAGCTTGACTTTTGGTCTGCGGTGAGGAAAGACGAAAATGTAGACTGCCTGTAGGAAAGTGGCCAAAAAATGAGTGTAGCAGGAGTTTAGAGACCACAGTAAGGCAATTATAATATGAGCAGTGCAGGCCAGAGTTGATCAGATTTGCCTTCTAGAAAGATCTCTCAGGATCAGAATGTGCCTAAATAAGAAGGCGGCAAGGAGACAGATTAGAAAACTAATGGATCATGGAGAGAAGAGAAGGCATTTGGCAGTGGAATTGCAGAGGGAAGGACAACTGCAGTGCAAAATGGTGTATCTTGGCCCTCAAGGACTGGAAGTGGGAGAGAAAGGGCTTAAGCGCCAGATACCATTAACTGCACCCCTAGATACAGGAGGAGAGAGAGGTAGGAGGCGGAGGGGTGCGAAGATGAGTTCTGTGCCAGAGCATTAAGTCTGAGTTGCTTATTCCATTCTCTGTTAACAGTAATGTGTTGTGATTCCTTACTGCAATTTTCAGCTCGAGTATTCCTTTTACAGTCATTTGTAATGTTCTCTTAATATCTTCCCAGACACTTTCCTTCATGTAAATGTGGTGGCTTAAAAGTTTTCATTTAAATACCACTTATTAGAAAGCACTGTACAGTAGTGATCAGGAATATGAACTCATTTCCACCACTTAACTCTCTGTGACCTTAGGAAAGCAACTTGTATCTCTCAGCTATAGTTTCTCATCTGCAAAATGGGTGTAACACCTTTAAAGAGTTCAGAATTAAATGAAGTGCTCCTTGTAAAGCTCTCACTATAGTAATCACTCAAATAAATATTAACCAGCATTATTTATTATACCCTAAGACAACTGGTTTATAGGAAGATACAGCCTTACAATAGACATAATACAAAAAATATTTACTTGCATATTTTTCTGAAAACAAAATTATCGTAATATACTTGCTTTGCAAAACTCAGGGACTTCTGTATGTGTTAATGTGACATTTTCAGAGATTTAAGTTGCAAGGTTGAGTGCCTACAGTCCAGGAATTTATCTCAAGGAGGTGACCTGGTGGTGGCTGATTATATTAGCAAGGAAGCAGCAGGGCCAGGCCTGAAGCTCTGGTTAACTGAGAGAAGTACACTGCTAGAGACACCGTGTTGGATGAAGTTCCTTAGATCCCTGGAAAGGAAGCTAGTTCCCTCCGTCACTGACTCCAGGCTCCCTTACACTGATGTGTCTAGCTCTCTTTCTGATCCCACTGCCTTTTCAGCTCCTCTGGGAAGAGTCTGGAGACTCCAAAGGACAACATCCTTAAGTCTTCAGGATGCATTGGCTCCCCATTCTGTTTCCTACCATGAAATAAGTTACAATGACAACCCTGGTTTGGACTTTCCTTTTGCCAGATAGGTGCCTTCTCCACGTGCTCACTCTGAGTCAGGTGTTAGTGTTGAGGGCGTGGGTGTGCCTGGCCCTTAGCCTGGGTGCACTTTGCACTGCTGCGACGACCTCCCTGCTTGTGGTGACAGCCAGAATTAGATAAGGGCCAGCCTGCTTCTTTGGGGACTTCAGGACTCTTGGTTGCCTGTAGGCCCGGTTTGTCACTGTGTGTGATTGTGCATGCCACAGGAGCATAGACTTCTTGATTATTCCACTTTCTGAACCTCTCAGACTGAAGGTTTGAGGCAGGAGCTGGGTAGCCGCCTGGTCCCTTCATGTTGTGACCCATCCCCAGTGTTGAGGGGCCAAGTCTGAGCTAGAAACATAGGGTTCTTCTTCCTCTCTTCTGTTCCCATGGACCCTGCCTCCATCTGGGAGCTCTGGGCTGCCTGAAGGGTTTGGAATCACGCAGTAGGAACTGTTTAGCACCCCACCAGCTTCTAGAAAAACTGGCAGATTTGCTACTGCTAGCAACTACTTCAAAACTTTATTTTTTTAATATTAAGTAAATGGATAATGTTGTATTTCTCACATTATCATTCATTCTGTTTTAAATTTAAAGTTTGTTTTCCCTAATTGATATTTTTATTCCTCTGTTGTAAGGCCCTGGACTCTTTTCTCTCTGGCACTAATTTCAGGTAATGACCAACTTCTTCACCTTTTCTTTTTTGCTTAAAGTGCTCTCCTTATCCATGATTAAGAGGATTATCTCCTCAATTATCTTAGATAAATTAACTGCAAATGTCATGTGAAATATTACAGATGTAATTTTTATGCTATGTGATTTGTATTTGTGCGTATCCATCTATCCTTTCCAGTGCCATATTGAGAAATCTCTGAATATCAATACACGAAGATCAATTCTTCTGAGTTACTAACTATGGAAACATGTGGAGCCACATAGATGACCCATTATTACTGGTCACATTCTTTCCTTCAAGTAGTTTGCTTTGACACACAAGTCACTAAGTGTTTTTTTTTTTCAGAGAAAGCTTAGCTTGATGGGTCGTCACATAAGCTGTTTGACATTTGTCCCCAGTCAGACCGGATGCCACATGAAAAATTTACTCAGGCAAGAGGCTCCTAGGAATAAACAGTTCTCTAGTGTTGCTCACAGGGGACTCGGCAAGGTGAGCGGAACTTCAACTTGTCACGGATGCACTGTTCTGACAAACATAAGTAGATGCTAATGGCTAAATCGTGACAGAATAAAGTCCCACAACCATATGGCTAATTGCCACAACAATATCTTCAGTGTTATTAATCAAGTTTTCATAGTGTGCCATGATAATTGGAATAATTAGAAACAGCATAGGCCTTGCTTGTCTCCACCACACACTTTGCAGACAGGGACCTCAGACAACCACAGTCGCACATTCAGTACTGTATTATTTGGTGCCATCTTTTCCTCAGAAATACTTTGGTTAATTAATGAATTAACTGCTTGCCATTGGTGCATTTTGTATGAGCTTCTATAGGAACACACTTATCTAAGTGAAACCACGAAGCCCCTGTGCATCGGTTTAAATAGACAGTATTCCTTTAAGGCAAGAATAAAAATCTGCCCATGTTGGATCTTATAGTTTGAAAGATGAATTTGTTGTACACTAATTTGGATGATGGGCATTCATTTTTTGGTCATATATTTCCCGTTTTAGCTAATTTAGTTAAGAAAATGAGGAATTAGAAAGCAATTGAATAAATTACAAGATGTAAGTATTTGCATAATTCGTTTCAGGCAAATACTATGTAATAGTGCTCCAAAAATGAATTATTTTGAGCATGTCTTTCAATTATGGATGAAGTAAATATTACCATCTTTAATATCACAATTGAAACTTATATTTTCATGTTGCTAACATTGAAATATACTCACTTCAGTCATTTATAAGCTAATATCCATTCCTTCATCTTAATAGTAGAACAAGAATTCACTTGTGTTTGGCACAGTCCTCTAATTAAGAGGGCTTCTCGGACTGATTTGCTTTGTGAGGAGGTGACTGGGCGGGAGGCAGGAGAGAGACAAGATTGATGATAACCAGCACCTTGGTGGCACAGACGCATCTAGGCAAGCAGATGAAGGGAAATGGCTTTTGTAGCTGTCTGTTGTTAAACAGCTTCTCTAATGATTTTTGAATGTGTATAAGTAATCATATCTTTGAATTCTGTGCCACTTCGATTTGTATCTATCTTCCTTGCCTTTTTCTATTCCATTGTATTCTTTAACTAGAGATAAGTCATACCACATTTTTCAAAACTTTAAGATACTGTTGTGTCTTTGGTTAAAAGCTATCCCCCCAAATCCCAGAATAAAAATAACTAGTTAGAAACACTGTTTCATTATAACTTCAGAATTACCTAGGCCAAAAATCTTTGCTTCTTTAATCACTGAACTCCACAAAATTTAAAATCACTGTTACTCAGTTTCTTTTTCTTTCCTTTTTTTTTTTTGGTCTTTTTGTTGTTTTAGGGCCGCACCCGTGGCATATGGAGGTTCCCAGGCTAGGAATCTTACAGGAGCTGTAGCTGCCGGCCTTCGCCACAGCCACAGCAACGCGGGATCTGAGCTGCCTCTGCAACCTACACCACAGCTCACGGCAACGCCGGATCCTTAACCCACTGAGCAAGGCCTGGGATCGAACCCACAAACTCATGGTTCCTAGTCGGATTTGTTTCCACTACACAACAATGGGAACTCCAGTTTCTTTTATTTAAATGAATCTTTTCTTCTCCGTTTATCCTTTCCTCTTTATGGATGGAGTGAGAGGCTCAGAGTAGAGACTATATTAGGAAAATTGGAAATTAAAGAGAAGAAAGCAGAGAAATCTGAATTTTTTTCTTTCAATCAACTCAATTCACTTTGTGGATAAAATGATTTAGATCTTCTTCTTCTACTTTAGTCTTTGTACTATTCATTAGAGGGTAGACAATGTAAAAAATGAAATTGCTCATTTTAGTACTCATTAACAGGTGTTATTAAAAAAACTGGTGTAGAGTAAAATAAACCAGAGTCTAAAGTGAAGCTTAGGTTCGGTTTAGATTTTATTTATTTTTTTGATGCTCTGCTTTAAATAAGGTGTAATTATGTTCTTTGAACTTCAGGTTTATCCTTTGTATCAATCAGAATGTATTTGGCTGCAAGTTACGGAAAACCTTACGTCAGACTGGCTCAAGCATTAAGGCACGTAATTATTTCATATAGCTGAAGTCTAAAGGTGCTGCAATTCTAGGACTCAGTTAAGGACTCAAGTATTATTTGTATTTAACCTTATTGTTTCTTAAGGCCCATTCTTCTGTAATCACAAACGATTTGGGGACTACAACCTTCCTTGTTCTAGCCTAGCAGGAGAGAGAGAAAAACCTTTCATTGAATACAAAACATCAGTTCCTTTCAGTCCAACTGGACCAAATTAGATTTGTGCCTACCCCAAACCAAGAACAATTCCAAGGAGAATGTCATTTACTGTTTACTTTAGACTACTTGAAGTCTGCCTTTAGAGTAATGGTTCTTAAATTGTGGCCCCTGGACCACCAATGTCAGTGTTCCCTGGGAACTTATTAGAGATGAAAATTCTTGTTCTCCACCTTAGACCCACTGAATCAGAACCTCTAGGGCAGGAGCCCAGCCATCTGTGTTTTTAAAAACCCTCCACATAATTATGATGTGTGCTGTGTTTGGGAACCACTGACCACCAGCAAAGGATGCTGTCAACTTTCTTCTGAATAATGCTGGGGAGACATGCCTGGCTGGGCTAAATCAAGTTTGTTTAGGAAGGAATGAGGCCAGAATAGATTCTGGATAGGCAATTATGTTCTCTCTACTTTAAGACTAAAATAATTAAGTATATTTTCTCTCTCGCAGAGTTATTTATATGTGATGTACAGCATTTCTCATGAAACTCAACTACACCAAATTCTCTTCCTAGTAAATGTGGCAGACAGTGCTTTTTGCTTGCCTAATATCCACCCACCCTTTCTTCTTTACTAAAATAAATCTGATTTAGAGCTTGTTGGGTATGTTTGTTGTTATTTTGGAATGATATGTACCTACCTTCAGGTGTGCAGCTTGACCCACTTCTGACCAATTACATTTAGTCCCCAGTCACCTGTCTGAGATTTATGTCAAAGATTTGCTTTTATAACACAGGCTTCACCCTTTCCTTTATCATTTTCTCTTTCTTTCTTGTGATGGCTCTAGATGCAGCAGCCCGACACCGTTAAGCTGTAGACCCGAAGCCAGTAATCATACACTGTGACCTTCTCTTACATGAGACAAAAATTAATCTCATCTTTAAGACATGGTTTAGTTTTTTTCTTACTTGCAACCGTAGGTAATCCTGATTAAATAACATTGTGTAATTGTTTAAATAAAAGTAGGAACCTGCAGCTTTCCTGTTTATGAATTCTTTCTTGTTTTCTGGATTTTACTTACTGCCCCTTACAAAGCACTTGTAGAGTGGGTAAGCCCACATGGTTTAGGCTTGAATCTCCCCTCTCTATATCTTAGTATGCTTGGCAAATTATGTAAATTTGTTAAGTAATAGTTTTCTGAAATGTAGAATGAGAATAATAATACTTTATTTTGCTGTTAAAGGGATTAAATGTCTTAATGGATGTCCACCATTACCCCTATGCCTGACACATTTTAAACTTTGAAAAATAGTGGCTCTATGCTGAGGAAGTTCAGTAAGGATGGAAAGTGCGCTATCTCTGTAAATACTATGCTGTTCAGCACAGGAATAAGGCCATAGAAAACAAGAAAAACTCAGCATGAGCCTTATTTTATTGCGATACTTATTTGGATATTTTTTTAGCTGCTTATACAACTGTTCTTAGCAGCTTCTTGTGCCAAAATAAGATTTCCAGTAAGTATGAATATACATTTTGTTTCTTTCTGTCTTTGGGAAAAGTTATCACTTAAATTCTCCAACATAATAGCCTAAGTCCATCCTGCATAACTTGATATTCTTTAAAATTCAGACTGGACTCTAGACTTCTTAAAGTAAAGGTCTTTGTTTGGATTCTTTGCTCTAGCAGGTAGGACCATGCCTATTTACTTGGCATTCAACAGCGTTTAAAACAGTTGAATGTACAGGTGAACCTTAATAATACCTTTTGCTGATAGAAAACATAGGGCGGTTGTTACCAAGACATGGTTTTCTGTATTTCTCAGCCTTGTGGTTGTGGCTCTGCTAGGGGAAATCCTACATGGTCTTTTTCTGTATTCATTACTCGACTGCACTGACCACCAGTAAGATCCGATGAGACAGTGACTGGGTCAGTGTAAAAGTTTTAGCATTATGGAAGTATCAGCTCTTAGATATCACCTTAAAATACACACACTGTGATCTTACACCCTTCCATGTCCTGTTAATAGTTATCTGTATTTCAGGTTAACAGCCATATTTGATTCTTACATTTCATTTTTTGACAGAAAAAAACAAAAAACTTACTAAGAACCCTATATCAGATAATACCATAACTTACCAAGATACGTTTAGTAGTACAATCCATTAAAATAATTAACCAAGTTAATATTTACTATTTTCAAAATGATCTTATAAGAAATAATTGCTTTTCTTATCTTTTGGGTATATGTACTCAGATTTTAAGGCTTAGACCAAATTCAAATCTCAGTCATCTTATTTTGATTAAAAGGGTACATGGTTAATTGGTTTTATAAAGGTTTTATTATTATTTCTAAGCTGACTGGCTTATCTGTGCTTTATCTTCAGATATTATTTTTCTCTGAAGTTGAATGACATGTTTGCTTTAAATACACAAAGTCAGCTCACTTTGAGAGAAATAAAAAAAAATAGCAGCTCCAGTTATCCATTTTAGAATCAGGTTCAGAAGAGCTTGAGATATTCAAAGGAAAAGTAAGAAAAATTCTCCCTGTCCCAAATCCTTTTGGTACAGTTTTATGGAAATATGAAAACCATTTATGTAGAGGTTATATCAAAAGGTGACTTAACCAAGATCTCCATGTTTGGATTTAGAAGATCTTGAAATGAAAGGCCAGATCCCATAATCCTTAGAACAAGAAAAGTGTATTTCCCATCATGAATGAGATTGTGCTGAAGAAGAATCAGGCTTTCTTTAAAGGTGCCAATTAAGGAACTGAGTCTAGGCAGTTCAGGGTTTTAATCCTGACCTCACCATTTTCATAGCTCTGCAGCTGCTTCAGCTGTAAAAGGAGACCCAGTGATCACCTCCCATAGTAGATGTACATATAAAAGAAAATGATTTACATTAAGTACCAAAACAAGTGTCTTCAATAAATGGTAGTTCCTCTGTTAATCACCAGAGTCTTTGCCTACTACAAGAATTAATATCTGTTTGAACTTCTAAAGCTGCTTTAGGTGATGAGTAGAAAATATGCTCTCTGCCTTCCCAGTGGCTCATAAAGTCAGTATGAAACAGATCATACCTGCCTCTACTCACCAGCTCTTCACCTCCAGCTTCCTACTCTCGTGGTCACATCAATAATCTCTTTATTTAATTGAACCAGTATTTGTACCACCTGAAGAACTTCTACCTCAAACGTGCTTCTCTCTGACTTGTTTCTACTCCTTCCATTACCACATGTCCACCTCCAGTCAGACTTCCATTTCGCTTACCCCAGTACTTTTCCATTGTCCTTTATTCCACCAGTGTCCTCCTCCGTTTTAGTTACTTCCACACAGTTAGCCACAGCTCCCTTGTCCCTTCCTCCCTCTGCCTCATTAACTAGCAAAACACAAACCGGACTTGTGCTTTTAAGTAAACAGCTGAAAATGGCCAAAAACAGCTGCACTTACTGACCTCACTTTGTCTTGCTTCAAGTGAGTCCTCAGCTGGGGCAGGACTTGGAGGCAGGAGGAGGGACCTGGTAGGTGAAGAGGAGGTTGTGGAGATGAGGGGAGGAGAATTTGTGATGAGAGGTGGTGGGAACAGTGAAGGAGGTGGCCACGGTCCCACAGTAGAGACTGAGGACTTGCACGGGGCATCTCTGTAAATGAAAGGCCTTCCTGAGCTCGAGGAGCTGTCATTTGTGGGGAAACTACTCTGCCACCATGCCTGAATTCCTCCTGAAACGCTTTATATAGATAGCCTATAATCAAGACTAGAGAAAATAAATGCTGTGTATTATCAAAGATGGGAAGTTGGCCACATTGGAGGATGGAAGGTGACAGAATCCTAGTTCTTATCTTTGAAATGTGCATTCCTGATCCTCCACTGAAGATTTAGGAAGTGAGGCTTTATCTGGAGATTGCAAGATAAAGAAAAGGTTCATCCAGTTCCCCCTCTTCCCATTCCCCAGCTTTGGTAACCACAAGTACGGTAACTTTTTTATGTGTTTGTTTTTGGATTATAATTCACTCATGACTCTATGTGAGTTCTCAGTACTCAACGTAGGGATTTGATTTTTTTTTTTCAAATCTTATTGAAGTACAGGTGTCTTACAATGTTATGTTAGTTTCAGGTGTACAGCAAAGTCATTCAGCCATACATATACATATATATCTATTCTTTTTTCAGATTCTTTTTCCATATAGGCTGACATGTCTATACATTACAGAATGATCGCCATGAGAAAGCTAGTTACTGTCACCAGACAATGATATTACATTATTATTGTCTGTGTTTCCCATATTATTCATTTCATCCCCATAACTCATTTATTTTATAACTGGAAGTTTGCACCTCTTAATTTCTTTCACCTGTTTCACTCATCAACCCACCCCCATCCCCTCTGACATCCATTTATTTATTCTGTGATCTGTGACTCTGTTTCTGTTTTGTTATGATTGCCCCTTTGTTTTACTTTATAGATTTCACATGTAAGTGAGATTATATGGTATTTTGCCTTGTTCTGTCTGACTCATTTCCCATGGCATAATACCCTCTAGGTCGAACCATATTATTATGAAGGGTAATATTTTATCCTATTTTTATGGTCAAGTCATAGTCGATTGTGTACATATGTACCAAATCTTCTTTACCCATTCATCTGTTGGTTGTCACTTAGGTTGTTTCCTTATCTTGGTTATTGTAAATAATACTGCTGTGAACATTGGTGTGCATGTATCATTTAGAATTAGTGTTTTCATTTTCTTCAGATAAATCCATAGCAGTAGAATTTCTGGATCATATGATAGTTCTATTTTTAATTATTTGAAGAACCTCCACGCTATTTTCCGTAGTAGCTGCACTAATTTACATTCCCACCAACAGTACACAAGGATTCACTTTTCTCCACATCCTTGCCAACACTTATTATTTATTGTCTTTTTGATAATAGCCATTCTGACAGGTGTGAAGTCATATCTTATTGTGGTTTTGATTTGCATTTTCCTGATGATTTGTGATATTGACCATCTTTTCATGTGCTTGTGTGGCCATTAGTATGTATTCTTTGGGAAAATGTCTATTCAGTTCCTCTGATCATTTCTTAATCAGGTTGTTTGTTTTTTTGCTACTGAGTTGTATGAGTTCTTTACATAGTTTGGATGTTACCCCAACTATGTATATCATTTGCAAATATCTCTTCCCATTCAGTGGGCAACCTTTGTGTTTTATTAACAGTTTCTTTATGCAAAAGCTTTTTAGTTTGGTGTAGTCCCATTTGTTTACTTTGCTTTAGCTTCCCTTGCCTAAAATGACAGATCTAAAAACATATTGCAAAGGCTTAAGGAGCATAGTGCCTATGTTTTCTTCTAGAAGTTTTATGGTTTCAGGTCTTACACTTAGGTCCTTAATCCCATTTCAGTTTACTTTTTTTTTTTTTTT